>JANVCF010164406.1:834-22080 GCA_025388745.1 Hydrozoanthus gracilis
ATGGTTGATTTAATATTACATTTATGGTTAGTATTACATTTATGGTTGATTTAATATTACATTTATGGTTAGTATTACATTTATGGTTGATTTAATATTACATTTATGGTTAGTATTATATTTATGGTTGGTATTACATTTATGGTTGATACAGGGTGGACCCGCACAACAACCAACAACAGCCCGTCAAGACAAAGAAGAAAAGGAAACACGAAAGTAGACCGTGTAGACGTAATGTTAGTGAGACGACGGGTTTCTGACTAAAAACACTACTCCATTTTTTTTGCCTTTCTGTTTGTTATGATTTATAAATTTAAATGTTTTTAACTGAGCTTAAGCGTTAGCTTCAGTTGACAACAATTTAAGTAGTGAAAAATTATCATTTAATATTATTGACTCAAGCTTTCGTTTAATCTTTCCTGCATACAGTTCTGTGAGTAAAAAAGAAACGATAAAAATTCCTTTTTTGAGGAAAACAAAGATTGTGGTTCCGTAGTCTGTTTTTCTTTTTAAAATAGTGTACAGATGGCATAAACATGTGATCAACACAACCGACATTTAATTTCAGATATATTGTTTTTTGCTGTTTTTTTTGCATCGTCCTCCTTTCACAAATTTATTATTACATGCTACTGCCAAATAACTTAGTACTAACAATACTGTGCGTTATTTCTCAAGGCCTGTCCAGCTCGGACGAAGAACCAGAACAGCAACCGAGTAACAAGAAAAAAAGGGTTGCGAAAAAGTCGGATAAACTGAAGACAAAGCATTCTGGACAATGGCTGGAGTACAAATTGCCTGCTTTGGCGAGCATGGTCGTAGGAATTTTTCACTGTGGTAATTCTATCATATGACCGGAAGTCAGTTGATCCCATGAGATAACACAGTGCTCGCACAAATCAATGCACGGACTGCGATCGAAGCAAGATGTTCGAAAAATCTTAAATCTTCCAGTTTGGTAAAGCAACGTTTTCTGGATCGATTTTACGTGGTTAGATTGTCAAGAGATCCAGTTGGGATCAACGTAGTTGATGCCCCGTGAAGGTGTTAGCACCGAGTTAATGTCTTTTTGTGGTTTTATTAACCTGGACGAGTTTAACGTGGTTAGACCTGCAAAAGGTCCAAGGGTTCAACGTGGTTGATACCCGTAAACATTTATATTAGATCTTAACGTGGCTAAGGTCCCAGTACGAGCAGTACAATATGGGGGATGCCACCAAGGAAGGCTCGAACGCTGCACATGAGAGGCCTTCGACACCTAGAGACCCTGGAGTCAATGGTACCTTTGCCGCGCTTCTCGAACAGATGCGCAAAATGAATCAAAACTTCAGTTCTTTCTGCATGGGAGAAGTTGATACAGACCATGCAGACGGCGACCAAGAGTCTGCTAGCCACCATGATAGTGAAAAGGCTGGGGCAATAGAGCAGAGGAAGCTCTAGAGAAACTTGTTGCAATTCAACAAAATTCAATTGGCGAAAAAGCATCCATGCCTGATGTCCTACAGGCTATACCGGCAGATCATTATGTCAGTGAAAAGGCTGATTCTGCTATACATGAAGGATTGGCTGGTATACTTAATACTTTGATTAAGTCCTTAAATAATAAGTGAAGAAAAGCTCAAGGAAAAGACGACCAAGAACGTTCGACCGGAAAATGTAAATGATTTACGGGTACCTAAGGTAAATGCTTTAGTTTGGAATCAACTGTCGGCCAGCATGCAATCACAGGACTCAAACTCGCAAACGTCCCCAGGAATTTTAATGGGACCCACCAGTGTGGGATCTATTGAGATTGGTCACCGACCGTGTGGCTATGGCGTTGCAATATAATCACGAGGTAAATCAGTAAGACAAATGGCCATGAAAAGAGGCCCTATGTCACATTTCCCCTGCTGAGGAGGGTAACGCAGAGTTCATGTTCGGCGATCTGGCTTAAGCGACAAAGGACATCGCTGAAGCAAACAAGTTAACCAAGAAGGTTCGGCTGACATCCAGTACCCATGGCAGTGGCAATCATGGCGGCCAGAGGAGCTACAGTGGCAGTAAAGGTCACCGCCGGTTCCAACCGTATGCCCAAAATAGAAGCGGCTCTTTTTAGACCGCGGCTAACCCTCAAAGTACAAAAAGAAAACGGAGGGAACGAACAACTAACGCCAGTAAAGGTATGCCCTGATGTCTACATTAGTCATGATATAGAAAATGACATGTTACCATGTCTACCTGACCCTATTCAGTTTAAAGCGAGCAGATTATCTGAATACACTGATCAATGGGCGGCATTAACAAATGACTCATCTATACATAATAGTGTGACAGGGGTTAAAATAGAAATGACTGTAGATAGTGACATGATTGGTCGACCTAAGGCCTGGCCAAGTGTTTCCAATCAAACTGAACATGTCATTGTGAAACAAGAAATTGATAAGTTAGTTAAGAAGAATGTAATCATAGAAACACTTAAAGAACCAGATGACTTTATTTCCAATACATTTTTACGACCAAAGAAAGACGGCGCTTATCGTATGATTCTCAGTTTAAAGCAGTTTAACGAGTATGTAGTATATCATCACTTTAAAATGGATACATTGGAACGTGCTTTTCAACTCATGAAGCCGCGGTGCTAGATGGCGTCGGTAGACTTAAAAGAGTCACATTACCTATTCATAGCCTGCATCAGAAATATTCAAAGTTCTGGTTTGATGGCAAATTTTACCAGTATACCTGCCTACCAAACGGGTTGGCTGGTGCACCACGTTTATTGACTAAGTTACTTAAACCTGTTTATTCGACATTACGTAGCAGGGGGCACGTTAGCTCAGCTTACATTGATGATTCCTATTTGCAAGGTGACACTTTAGTTGAATGCTATAACAATGTTGTTGATACGGTGCGAATGCATGGTTCACTAGGTTTCCCTGCGAAATCAGTGTTTAAACCTACGCTACAGCTACAATCGGGGCCAAATAAGCTACGACTTTTTAAGTTCATTATATTGAAAATTTTCACGGCAGCCACCCCCCCCCCTCCACTCCCCCCATGCAATGTTGCTTTTAACTCGCCAAAACCTGGTCACAGTAACTGGACCAACATTGAGAAGAGGGGAGTGGGACAGCTTAGATTTTAAGTCGAATCAAAGCGCTCTATTGGTTGTTTTTTTTCAACTACTTAAAAGTCTCAAGGTGTTTTGGCTGGGATTGTCCTCTGATGGAGGGGGGGGGAGATCAATCTAGGTTGGAACCAAAATCATTCTTTGAGCTTTTTTGAGTTGTGGGCGGAACGTCGAACTTCAAATATGTCGAAAGTATCTTAAATGAGGTTGAACAATAGAACTTGCTCATTTGCATAACATTCGACACATGTAAGCTAGTGAAAATCGAATTTTGACCTTGACGTACTATACTTTATGTTTACAGATAAAAAACACACACACAAAAATATGCTCATTAATTCTATTCAGTATCGCGAAAACTGACTGAAACAAAGCAATAATGAGTTAAAAAAATAACAGAAATAGCTTGAGAGAAAATGATAACAATGCCAGCGTTTTTCAGATCCCGCTTTCTGAACAGGGCTATATAAGACCCACAATTATGCCTGCGTTAATTATCCACGCCAAGCAGTTCGAGATGCAGTTTGCTTCTTAAAACTCCTCAACTTCGACGAAAAGTTCTCAGAGTTCAGATTGCGACAATTTTTTGACATCTCGGTTGAGTTCTCGGGATTAAAGAACAGTTTATTTAATAACCTACAGCCAGGCTAATCTCAAGAAATTTGAAGGTAGAGAATAGTTTGCTGAAGCACTTGTCGAGGAATTTTTAACAAAGAAAGTTCGAGTTTTACAATGGTGCTGCAGTCTTGAGGATCACAAAAAATCCGGCGGCAAGCACTTTCATGCTGCGGTAAAACTTAGCAAAGTAAGGAGATGGCTGCCCGCCAAAGGAAACTGTATCTGTGAACCAAATTGGCGCTGGTTTCAGTGTGCTGAAAAAGTACTTGCACAAAACTCAATCACCACGTCAGTATTTGCAGAGGCCGTTACCACCTTACTTAATAAAGGCAGAGGAAAGTACCGGAACATCCTCGGCAAACTGCCCAAAGGCATTTGTCTTAAGCCCCCTCACGTTGATTTTTAAAACATTCAGTAATCCTGCCTTCGGCAGATTCGCCTTGGTTGGCGTGGATGAGGCTGAAACCATATTCTTAAACGATTTCCTCTGGAACCAGGATATGGTTCCTTGGCGTGATCTTCTGCTCTTGCCGGGATGGGCAAGAGGTTTTTTTACCATCACCCAAGACACACTTTGCCGCAGGGACATAGTGCTCCGTAAAGACACTCAAATGTTTGCCACCAACAAAGGTGAAATAATCTTTATCAAGAATGGTGCAATGGATCATAGGGAGACCAAAAAGATGGCAGTTGGCTGGAAGCTGCTAAAGTTTAGCTATCAGTTCCCAATGGAGAAGCAGCAGGAAATTCCGCCTTGCGCCAACTGTTTTGCGGAGGTGTTAAGTGTTCGGCATTGGCGAAAAAGCGGATACCGCGGACACCACGGATACCGCCGCGAATACCACGGAAACCAATATTTACACTGAAATAAAAACTCAACCTAGGCTGAATTAACTCTTTTTGCAAAATAAACTGTACCTTAGAACGGAAACTTGGAGTAATAAAGGTTCCTAGCCTTCGCCGCCATTTTGAAAGCACGGATTGCATTGCCACAGGAGGCCCAATATGATTGATGTAAAAACTTTATAACTTTTGAAAAAAAAATTTTTTTTAAATTTGACCCTGTCCAAATACGGCCCAGTTCTTTAAAGAGGCCTATCGCGGGTAAGGCCAGCTCGAAATGGAGGACATGGTTATAAATGACCCACTAAAAACGTCAATAAAGACAATAAAATGAACATTATTGAACATTAAAATGCACGTTTTTGGTTCTTTTTAACTACAACTGTTTAACCTATCCCGACCCTTCTTTATTTGAAAAAAGTTGCCTACTAACCATCAAAAATTCTTTGAAACACTCGTATCGGTACACGTATTAAAGAAAATGTAAACATCGTTAACCGTCGAACTTTGCCTGTCTAAAAAAATAAGTTGAAAACTGAAAACGAATAATAGTAATAATAATAATAATAATGATAATAATAATAATATCATCAATAATAATAGTAATAAAACAACAATAATTGTAATAATAGTAATGATAATAACAATTTATTGACAGTAATTCTAAGTTAAATCTAACTGTGTACATTTACAGTTTCTTGAAAGTTGTAAGGTATAAAAATGCTACAAAAACTATAGTAAACACCAAATAAGGAAAACTAGTTCAGTCAGCCCCTAATTAACACATGATGAAAACCCCCAGACTTTTCCGCGTTACACGAACCAGGCCCCCCCTCTAAATTTTGGACCGGAAGTAAGTTTTTTTATTAAGTAAAAAATATTATAGTTGAAAATTTCCAAAATAGGTTTATCTTGAACAAATAACCTTCATCTCATCCGTCTCTTGAAAATGTCCCTCCCCCCTAACTTTTAAGTCTGGCTACGGCCCTGCGAACCACACTTCTCTTTCGCGCGGTGGAGTTGAAGCTGGAATCATGCCACGCCTACGAGACCAAAGATCGAGTGCTCTCCTAGAATTTTTGAAGCAAGGGATCGTTCTTGTTTTTGATTAGAAATCGTTGTTTCTACCAATGTCTCTCAAATCATCATGGCATAACCCTGGACCACGTTATTAACCTTATTGAAGAACATATGCTGGCGAACCACTTTATATCTATGAAAAACGAGGTAAGTAATGTTCATTATTGTTTTTATAGATTGTTTCTTTAAATAATCCAAGGTTCTCTGAAGTTAAAATAAATGCAGTGGCTCAAAGACCATAGCGTGTTTCGCAACAATAGAACGGCATTAAAAACGTATTTCCTGTGTCTGTGTAGATAGGGACTTTGAAAGGGAGTGGTTTAGTAGATCTCTTAGGATTTTGCAAATAATGTTCAAAGGACAACTTTTTTCTCGTAGTGCATCTGACACATGTTTAACTTAGATTTTTCCCCCTTGTATTATACTGGGTAGATTCGTGTATAGTAATGGTTGCTGCATGTTTTAGTTGTTATTTAAGGTGCTGCTTTCCTGCTTGTTAAAACGTGGAAGTAGAAGCAGCCAAGTACTTGTCTAGCCTCTCCAGACTCAGTGCTCCTAAACTATAGAATTGTATCAATCGATAGGTGCTCAGCTGAATCATCGCAGACTTCGTTTTTTGTATTAGCTTACTTATTTCAATAAAAGGGTTAAAATGAACCAATCCAGCAAAAAACACCCGCCTGACATTTTTGCAGCATGACATGCATGATGGAGCAACTTGAAACAGTCCAGCAGACGAGATGAAAAGAATAGCCAGACACAGTATAGACATCTAGTCTGAGACGAACTTTTTTATTTAATTTTGTTGAGCTGTCTGGAAAGGAAGTGGGGCTCGGCAACTGCCAAAAAAATAATAGTTAATGTTTAAGCAGAGTCTAGATGTGGAAGGGAAATAGAGAATATTATGCACAAATAAACCGGAAAGAAAAAACTGACCAGTAAGTCGAAAAATTGTCTAACACAGCCATGCACGAGAACATACCATCCTCCTCTCTCGAACTCTTATTAACCATCCATTAACTTGATAATAAGAACTCCTCCCTAACGTACTGAACAAATGAATACTTAGAACTTAGACTAAACTGAACTAAAATTTTCTAAACAAATTTTCATAGTTATCAGTTATCCAAGATGGTAAAAGAGAGACTTTTATAAAAGTTATAAATTGGAGTCATTTATAGAGCTCCGGATGACAATCTGCCAGTCTTCATAAAGAATTTTAATGAAATAATGGACAAGATAAGAAAAGAAAAAAAGTTATGCTACATAATGGGTGACTCAACGTTAACCTTATGAATTAACAGACTAATAATTTAACTGAACAGTTTTTAGATAGCATGTATTCAAACTTGTTATGTCCCTCGATAAATCGGCCCACAAAAATAACCTTACATACCGCTACAGTAATTCACAATATAATAAGAAACAAGAGACTACAGGTTGCTTTAATTCGGGCCGTTTTTTATACATCATGAAAAAATTAATTATTGCACTGGAAAATCCGTGAACAAGAATAAATTTCGGCTTCGTTTGTTTTTGGAGTTTTCAAACAAACTATTCCAAACTTTCAAAATTATTTTGTTTTGTTTTGTTTAATTATATAAAATAAGATCATCATTAATATATGTAATTAACTGTTTATCCTATTGTATTCTGAATATAGTGATGAGTACGAAAAACAAAAGTCAAATAAAAATTCTGAACCTTGTTTCTAACAGCCTTCATTTTTAATCTGGATTCATGCTTTGGTACTTTTCTGCTTTTTTAGAAAGAAGTTTTCTTCTTTTCTTCTGCACTCATACAATGAACTCTCAACAAGTTTGAAAGGGAGTTTGTTACTGTCGTGAATTGTAATACTGTCGTGAAATGTAATACCCGTTGTGAATTGTAATAACTTTTGTCGTTAATTGTAATACCTATCGTGAATTGTAAAAAGGGTGTTGTGAATTGTAATAGAATTAGCTGTCGTGATTTGTAATAACACATCGTCGTGAATTTTAATAACTCGAGCTGTCGTGAATTGTAATAACCGTCATCGTGAAATGTAATAACTTCGTCTTTGGGGCTCGTTTTTTGTTAAATGCTTTATATATCATGGTCAATCTGTACTAACATTGTTCTTGGCCGTTTTTCAAACGAAGTATTACAAAAAATCATTCTGTTAGCTCTATGTTCTTCAACTTCCTCCTGGCCGCATCACCAGGCACTGCGCCTGTCACAGTCTAATCTACGTATCTACTCTGTTCCAACAGTGTGTTAGAAACTTAAAAATAAGTCTTCCCCGTGTTTACTCCCCCAGCTTGGGTCACACAGTGGTTTGGTATTAGCAGTTAAAGATATTGTAAATCATCCGAAGTGGATCAACGGCGAGCTTAAAGATGGCTCAACCTCGTACCCAGGCTCTTCCCTCTCCCGAGAGAAAGACCCTGGTTGGGTCTGGTCACGTGGCATACAAATTCTAGGTGGTAACAAAAAGGTTTAACATGGGAGGGGTGCTTAAGATTTTTTTTTTGTTCTTACTGAGCCCGGTGGAGAGCGAAACTTGTTTTGTCTTCTTTTTGAGCAAAACAAACGCACGTGCGCGCGATACACCAAGAATCTCAAAATGTCGAATGCGAAGTGTGGCCGGGGTGAAACGCCTAAGAAATTTTACAATAGTTCAATTCTAGTCAATGTAGATAAAACAGTTTGCAGGCTTTGCAAGTCTGTTGGGGATGTTCGCTATCGAAAAAACCTTTTCAGTACATCAAATCGTCCCTTGTTAGCCGCCGCAGAACAAGTCTATGGCAGCTCTCTTCCTCGCAGGCAGTTTCTGACGCATATTCTTTGTCGTCCGTGCGAAAGATGCCTTCAAAGCTTTTTGTCATTCAAGGCAACTGTACAAAAGACCCAACAGTCGTTAGACTCGTTAGTTCAAAACAAAAGAACGAAAAGATGTATTGAAGTATCGCCATCGGCCCGGCGGGTTTTGAAGAGTTCTAAGACGACCGGATCGAGCGAGTCCAACCAGGTAACAAGAAGCAGCTCTTCATCTTCGCGCCGAGGGTTGAATTTTCAGATTACAGGCCAAGAAAACAAGGTAAGTAAAAGTTGCCACTTAAGTTTTAACTTTCACTTTTAAACTTAAAAACGTGCTATAGAATATTCCTTTCTTGCCGTTTTGAGAAAAAGCCTGTATGATTTAGTTCTCGTGTCGAAATTTAAATTGATCGAGATTTTTTTTCTCGAGTACGCTAATAAATGACGAGACACCTGGCTGCACGCAACGCTCTCAGGCAATGATTTCTCAAAAAAACACATCAAATTCTAAATCTATTGAAAATTAAATGAAAATAGAATAGGTACATGTATTTTTATTACATAACTTTACTTGCAAACTTAAAATTAACTTGAATGTACAGTTGTACATATATACGGCTTGTACTTACGGCTGGGACTTTGATCATGTTTGTTTACATTTTTATTTAGATCACAATTGCGAGTGGCGAACGGAATGAAGCTCAACATTTGGAAAGCATCGAAGCAAGAGTAAACAAAGAGCTCACAGTTGTTTCCAGAAGGGAAACAAAATCAGTTTTGAGGGAGAGAAACTATCCAGGAATGGTTTCCATGAACTTTGATAATATCATTGAAGAAATGAAAAAAGTGTCTCCCACGGTTTATACAATCCTGTCACACATGCTAAAGTTCGAAGAAGAAGACAAGAATAAAGCTACTCTGGCTCTTTTTTTCGCACTCATTATGTTTGTAAGATGCAAAGAACTTAGCTTGGTACAGAGGGTTAACACACTTCTGCTTGTCGATGGCAATGCAAGCCAAGAGGTATTACTATGTGCTGCACGTACATGTGTTATAATCACTGAACTGTGGTATAGCTCAGCATAAATTATTAATATCTGTGTACAGGTTGCCATGCACAGTACTACATAAAATCACAATGTTGTATAGAAGTTTCCGGAAAGTACTATGTTAATTTAATAGACATAAACCATTTTATTGAAAATTTAATCATTTGGTAAATTAAGTCATGTCAGCTGCAGTTTTATTTACGACATTGAACAGTATTGATCAGTACAAAATTTAGGTTTGTGTTAATGTTGCTCAGTTTTGTGGGCGGTTTAATCTTTTAGTGAATAAAAATTCCACAACATTGCTATTTTCTTGATATCAAACCCTACAGTGTGCAATGATTGTTTTAAGTTAAACCTATAGTCTTTTATGAACAGAATTAACTTGAAATATCAATGTTCTTCTTGCAGTGATACTGCGTTCTTTGAGTTTTTTTCAGTATTTTATAGAAACCCCAAGTGCCTTCCCCCAAACCAAGACACCCTTGTGCAAGAATTGCCATTTTGTGTAGCTGCTGCTTTCTATGTGTGTACATATGAGTTATCAAGTCATTTATAGAAATTTGTTTTTATCTTGCTTTTCCTTTTTTGTTTATTATATATTTCTTTCAGTCAAGGATATATTGGCACCAAAGCCTTAAACAACTTACTGTTTAATTGTTTATCTATTATCCAATACAAAGAATAGGACTTAAAATCTTCCAAAAGTAACGTTCATTAAATCAGCTGCAAGAGTTGAAAACTTCAATTTTAGTGCCCCATCCCTCCCCTACCCTCTATGTAGTATATCTACACACAATTATAATTTTGGAAATAATTGTTTTCTTTCCTTATTTCTTAAGCTTCTTGACAGGATGCATAAGTATGGCTTTTGCTTGGAAAAATCAATAAAGTATGTTATCCAGGATGAAATTGGAAAGCATTTCTTAGATAATGCAGTAAACTTGGTCAAGGAAGGGAAGACATTTGTGTATGTTCTGGATAATATTGACTGGGATATAAAGGTACACGATATGCGCTCCAATAATGATGGTCAAAATAAGAGTGTACGTGCCATGCAACAAGTATGGTGTTTAACCGTGTCTCATCAAGCCATTTACCAGATACTGGATCACAGAAAAACCTGGTCAACTGTGATTTGAAGGATGTGATTAGTCAAACTGTCGAGGAGAGGAAAGTTACAAGAGAGCGCTACAAAGTGTTTATTGGACAAATCCTCTGCGAGTTTTTTCCTGCTTTTAGTTTCCTTAATGATGTTGTGCCCACTTACACATCTTGTACGTATGCAAATGAAATGAGCTCCAAATCAGTTGTTGTATCACTTCCAGTTATTATGAAAGATGAGAAGAAATACTCAGAGTTGGTTGATGTTCTAGACAAATTGGAGGTTTGGACTCATGAAATATATGCCCAAGCTGGCCTTTGTGCTCCTCCCTGCAACTCAGGCCATGTTGGACCAGGTCCACCAATAGCTGCACCTTCCAGGCCAGGCCAGCCAGGTGCACATGTCCCTCCAGTTGCCAAAGATGATGATCCTTTAGCAAAAGTAAAAATCCCCTGTTTTGGTGACCAGCTGACGAGAGTTCGAATGTCCGGAGCCAAAGATTTAAGGGCAGGAAGCCACACACCACAAGATAGGTTTGATCATGTATATCCAATCAGAATTGTGGATTGGCATCCCAAGAAGAGTTTTCTCAAAGTAAGACGTAAAACTATGTGTCTGTACAGTTATTTTTTCTTTTAAGGGGGGGAGAAAACATTTTAAGGGTGGGTGAGAATTTTTTTGAGGCATTAAATATGACTGGCCTCTCCCTTTTAAGGCAATAAAGCTGTAATTGACCCCTAGCCTCACTCACATAGCCTTATTTTTTTTTACGTTCCCACCTCCTTTGATCCATGAATTGTGTCTTGTCTCAATTTGTAAGTTATTTACTTAAATGACCATATCTCAAAGCACATAAATTTCATGTCTTTGAGGTGAACTTGCAAATAGTCAATTCTTATGGCGATGTCAAATGTTTTGCAAGCAGAATAGTTAAATGTTCAAATGTGTAGTATACAAAAGAACAACAAACAGTGCTTTGGTGATTTTCTGATCCCTTTCTGTCATGTCAGAAGTGTAGAACAGGTTATTTTCCCTGTTTTTCAGTCAAAAGTTATTGTGACCCAGTTCCTTATTTTAATTGTTACCTCAGTCCCTGACATTAAAATAATGACTCATGTCTCTAAAGACATGATTACTCTGATTGATCTGATTACAAAATAATATGTGAGAGAAGAACAAACAAAAAGAAATATCTATTGTAACCTGAAGATGGATCAGTGGTTCTGGAAAAAATATTTCTAATAATACTGTGCGTTTAATTTCCATTTCTCACCACTGTCATGCAAATGGTAACTGATATAGGCTTCATATGTCTTCTTCATTATACTTAATAGTATATATGTCCTAGAGAACTTAAAAAACTTAATTTTTAATTTCCCTCCCCCCCCCATAAAGTAGAACAGGAATTTTGTTCTACAAAACTAAGAAATAAAACATGAAAGGGCCAATTGAGTTTTGCAGGAATTATTTCCTTGTCCTGCACATTTTTAAGTTGAAGTTTTAGGACTAGTATCAGTAAAATGTTTCTGTGAGTTCATTATACACTTTTTGTGTAAAACTATATAAATATATTTTTGGTTTAATTACGTAATTGTCTGATCATGAACTCAATATCTCTTTAGGATTTCTGCTTTTTCTCCAGAGTTGGAGGTTGGGTATTTGTAGGGGTTAAAATTTATAACAGTTCTACCATTTTTAGAGGGTCATTTCTAATGGCAAAAGGTGATTTTGTCTAAACTTATTATTTACTCACTATTTAATGAAATGGTTGAAAGTTTATAACAATTAACTCTTCTTGATTTGGGAGCTGGCCATGGTACTCCAGGTTTTGTATTTAGTTCAATGACAAAAAGTTTTCTTCCGAAAATTTCTGCAAGCACTCCTGACAAGCAACGACAGATCCCTCCCCTGCAAGGCCTGTGTATTTCAACCTCTCCACCCCTCCCCCCTCTTGAAAGTTGCTATTCATGTTTGATGGGCAACACAATTAAACTAGCTTAAGATAACATTTTAAACTGCTGTTTTTTCTTGGCAATGCTCTGTTGGAGAAAAGATGTACCTCATGATCACAGAACAGCTGTATAAACTAACTCATGATCACTAGCTGACTAGACAAAATATCATTTTGTTACACAAATTAACAAGTAAAAATAGTTCTTATAGTATTTGTTTTTCAAAATATGTGCACATGATTAACTAAATTTATATACATATGTAATAACAAAGTAACAAAATTTCCCAAATTATGGTAAATTAATTAAGAGACTTTTTAAAAATGTTTGTTCATTTTTGTACATACAGCTAATATTCCGTGTCTTGTACAAGAACTCTGCCCGAGAAAATGGCACACTCAGGTTTTTTAGGGAGAAACTGCAGCGCAGGAACGTGACAAGTGATGTCAAACACTTTGAAGACTGCGAACAATTATTCTTGAGTGTTGGCAAGAGCTTCACCATTGAAGCACTCATTCAGTTTTTTGGAATGGAAACTGCTGCAGGACAGCCAAAGATTAACCGACCACCTTATCATGTGTTAGATGTTGGGGACCAAAAGAAGCAGTATTACGAGTCAGTACTAGACAGGTTCTTAGACGAATTCATGCTGTCCCCAACTGCAGGATTCAATGGGACTCCATCAAGTCAAAGTGATGACAACACCTCTGGATCTGATGATGGTGAGGACTTTTTGTACAATTATTCTCTACGCCTTCTTAAATACTATTTCATTTATGTTGACTTCAAGGATGCTGTTAAGCAAGGAAATGGTGAGAGACTAGCAACTCGTCATAAACAACTGCTGCCCCACTTCAAATCAGTTCCATCGTTTAATGCTTATGCTATAGAGACGTTGGTTAACATCATCCAGAATCAAGTTTTCTTGTCGGAAGCAGAAGCACATCAGTGTGTATGGGCTGTGACAGCTAACTGGAAAGGTGGTCAAGGCAAGAACATTGAAATCGATCTCTTACAAGAAAACACCAATCGCGACCTCAAGAAGCTGATAAAAGGCATGGGTGCCAACAAGACAGATAAAGCAACAAGACCGAGCAAGCAGAGCTGCTGGAGGGATGAAAAAAATGGTTGAAAACTTTGACCAGCAGACAAGCAGGTCAGTCCATCCTTCATCACACAGTCACAGGTCTTCAGCTGCTGATGAGGGGAAGATCTCGAAAGATCTCAGATTGGTCAAGCCAATTCGACAGACTCCCAACCGAAGGCATGACTCATTCCCTGATATTAAAGCAGGTCCACTGGCCCAATTTGATGATCAGGAGTTTCGAAGATGGCTTGCAAGACACAAGCGAAATCTGTTGCTTGATGCCCCCTTTGGAAATGATGATTAGAGTTTGCGAGTGTTTCCTGGTAAACATATCAGTGCCTAAATCGAGTGACAATTTTATTTTTCCCAGTAAAATTTAAGGCAGCTACTGACTTGGTTTTGTCTGATAGATGTGATAATTTATGGTGAGTGGAAATAACCACAGCCTTACTGCAGAACTGCAGAAATTGCACAATCGATCATTTTGTTGCAAGTCTTTTTGCATAACCCATTTATCACTGTGTCCTTTCAAGGAAGCTTTTTTGTTGAGATCTCATGGTTTAATAATTACTTTGAAATAAGTATAAACAGCGCAACAGATCTGGTTACAGGATTTTTTATTCAAAAAGGCATAGAAATGCACCTTTTAAAAGTACCATTAATTTCATTGGCCCTTGCATCATACGTCTATCACCAATACAGATCAGCTTTTATTTTTAGCAAACCATTCACATGCATTTTGAGCGCACTATCGATCATGAAAAGCTTGAAGTCAAGAAATGAGCTATGCAAAGTAAACTAGGTTTAAAAGCAAGAATATTTCGTTTAACCATGAGAGCCTGGGTACAAGGTTGATGTTCAGGTTATACAACTGCTTAATTTTACCTCTGGTACTGTATCAGATGCATCTATCCATGCATGTTACACCGTTCAATGGTGTTTTGTTAACAATACCGTTACAAGAAACTAGTACCACCATTGGCAAAATATGCCAAAATTAAAGGGTTTTGCCTTGTGACTGATTGTACAGAAAAAGTCTAGAGGATATTTTTGGTTAAAAACCAGTGACACTTTCTGTCACACAACTGGTGCCCAGGTAAAACTGATATTATACTAATTGTTATACAGTTACACAGAAATTGTAGTTGTTATAGTGGATGAAATGCAGTTTTTATATACTTTAAATACTTGAACACTAAAGCATCAATCTGTAACAACTCTGAGGATGATGGGGGGAGGGGGTAGCAAAGAGTGGAGTTTTAACAGTTGATTACTCCCACAGTGTGGCGTTTGAGGTACCAGAGCACAGTACCGATATCAGAAAAAAAATATGTGGTGCTGGTAAAGTACTTAATGAATGTCTTAGTGTGGTTTAAAACATCAAGTCACGAAACTGTCCTACTCCGGTGTCCTACACTTTCTTCTAAGAAGAGGGGAGTGGCTTTAAGTATGCCCATATTAATAAAATGATTATGAGCCTTTGGCACAAAGAATGCAGTCACAAATTGATTTGCAGTAGCTGCAGCAAAGGTGACGCACAATCTTTGTTTGGAAATCCCCTGCATCTAGACAATTTAAGAGTAGATGTCTGTAAAAATCAAACAATCGGTGGCAAACCTTAAAAAATCGATTTCTCCCGTCGTCTAGCGAGTGTGCTATAATTTCAAAACTTACAAAACCTCGACGATTGACTGTCGAAGGATAGTTCTTCAAATTGGTGAAAAAAGTTAGCTGGGCAAATGTATGTGTGTGGCGCTACAAGGGACGAAATTGTAGTGAAATTTAGTATTTTTTACCTTTGGGGTCAAAATACACCAGGACGGATTCCTTGTTCGCTTTAACTTGGAAGCCAGTAAGGCTGCTTCAAAATAAATGAAAAAGCAAAAAATGTTCTTCTGATGCATAACTTTTCTTTTTTGATGTGATAATGACACGTTTTGGCTCTCCCGGGCGCGATTATATCAAACCGTGTTTACGTTCTCAACATGATCACCATAGGGAGCCCACCAACGCAGATTTTTATGCACTCCGGTTGATATATGCCCTCGGCTTTTGCAAGGGTTTTTAAAAAAGTTTGTTCTTATTTAGCACTTTTTATTAGTTTCGACAAGCCATGTGATGACTAGCTGACAACCTTAATTACTGTAATCAGTCTGAGTTGTCATGCTCATACATCAGTTCGATAGATGTCTAAAACGATGGAGGTTTGTTGTTCATTTAAATCACTAGTAGGAGGAATCTGTGATTCTGACAGTCGTGATAGAAAACACGAAGTGCAGGTTGTTCCCCTGACGTCATGTGCAAGAGATATTGGGCATCATCTAGCAACGTTCTCATTTTCTGGTCCAGAAAACGAGATAGATCTCATCTTGTGTCGTGCGGCAATTTTTAAAGTGCCAGACTCTTTGAACAGTATGACCATATGTCCACTTCACCGTGGAAAACTTGGACTCGGATGGACAAGAGGTACCACTACATGCAGGACTCCTGTTACTTTATCAAACCACGGGAAAGGCAGTAGAAAAAGCTGGCCAAAAGGAGACAGGGGGCTAGGGAAAAGAGATTCTGAAATGATTCTAAAAAAGGCTGGTGTGTTTGTCCAAGTTGGTTCGGGTGAGATATTAATCTATTCCTTCTAATATTTGGTCGTCATGCTTACTGTTTCTTATATATCTTTAAAATAAAATTATCTGCAATGTAATTTATCAAATTATTTTTGCTTTAATAGGAGTATGCAAAATGAAACCGCTTACACCCACTAGCTCCAAAACAGCCACTGACGAGTTGGAAGAGCAACTGAAGACAGTTACATTACAAGACTTACAAGTACGTCATGCTGAATCGCTTCTCAAACAACAGGTTTAGGGGAAAGCTACAAACAAGAAGCTATGCAATATAAATTTCCTTGATTTCTTAGTTAGATTTGGCCTTGATTTCATAAGCTTCCTCCACCTCGAGAAGTTTTATATAAAGCAACACTATATTAAAAATATAACTGAGGAGTTTGTTTTGTTCTTCGTGGGAAACCATTCAAGTGCGTGCACGTACACTTTATTCATTAGTTTGATGTTTTTGAAATATTCATTCCTTCGTTCCTTTATCGCAACAGAACAAACACAGCAACTAAGACCCTTGCCTTAAATAACGGTTTTGGGTGTAGACTACTGCTAGTCGATTATCGCTTTGGCAGTAACAATGTGTTGAAAAATGCATGTAACGGGGCAAAACTCTTACACGAACAGGGACGAAGCAGAAGCCCAAATCGGCGCCTTCCGGTCCAAGTAAAGTGATAACTAATAGACGAAACCTGGGGTATGAAATTAAAATATTTCAAAAAAGCAGAAGTTTTTAACAAAATTCGTGGAAAAGAATCTGCGACAAAAATTCAGCTGTAATTTCACAGCAGTAATTTTCAAACGAACTGCTTAATTTTTAAATCGATCTTTTATAAGTCTAATATAGCCTTCACAATGTTCCTAATTACCATTAGTCATACAAATTATCGGTTAACTCGAATCGAACACATACCTGAATGCTGATGAAAACCACAACAGTTAGTTTTTCTTTTTCTGTTTTCCAAAGCACCTCTTTGAGAATCGTTTGAAAGTTTTCAATAATTCTTACTATTTTTAGTGGCTTAATTTTTCTAATCTAAAAACGTGAGGTCGGCCATGCTTTACAAAATTGGCCAAAACACGTTAGGAATGGACAATAGTATTTTTGAAGGGGGAGGGGGGGGGGTATACACGATGCTAAAAGCTTTGCCGGAGTTTTTGCCGCAAAGATAGGCTTGCACGAATTTTTGCCACTTCTAAAAAAACCCTTCCTGTGAAAACAAATACGCGGGTGTTCACTTTTGTTCACACATGAAAAAGCAAGATCAACCTTTTCTCTTACAGCATTTGTACTAGCTTATGACAAATTGCATAGGGAATTTTTCTAGCTTTAACTCGGGACAAAAATGAGTTATTTCTACATTCCGCCTCGATTCCAACGTTCGTGAAGCAATTTTCTTACTTTAATAGTATAACTAACAATTTGAGTAATGCTTGGCAAAAAGGGGAGGTGAGAGTTTTCAAAAACTGAAGTGTGAAAATAGCCCAAGTTGTGTTATACAGTAGCAGGTGCAACAAGATTATCCTCTTTTTGTGGTATTTCGATTATTTTTTGTTGACGGGTTAATGAGACTGTGCACGATTTTTTTCTGCGATTTATTCTACAGAACTTTTTTAGCTCTAAAAGCTGTGCTCAAGATTTATTTTTTGGTATTTGCCCACTTCAAAGTTTCCCATTAAAATGTTGTAGAAGTTTTGCCCACTCCGTTAAAGGTTTTTGTTTTCAACTCCCGATAGGGACTCAAAAAGTTTTTCTGAGCGAAAAAGATATAGTCAAGGTTTCTCTTACGCACATAGATTAGCCCAAACCTTCCTCTGAGATATTCATTTTCCAATTCTGATTTGAAGCACCTTGCGAATCACATTGCTGTGCTTAGCTGCAACCATCTATCATGCAAACATTAAATGAATGTTCACATTTCAGGACGATTCCCCGGTAACCATCACCCCACAGCATCAACGCATCCCAGAGACTCCAGTTAGCACAGTTTTATCACCTCTCTTCTCTCCTACTGCTATGGCACAAGATCTTGACATCTGAATGCCCGGTCAGTTTTGGCAGGGCACTCCAGAAAGCTCTACCCAAAAGGATATGTTAAACTGCTTTCTCGCTGCCAGAGACGTTAGTCCAATTCGATCCTCAATGACGAAGTCCTGGGGTGAAGCTGCTGAGCGGACCAAGAGGCACTACATACGAAAAGCTAGGCAAGTTGTGTTCACTTCTCTCGAGGAAATTGCCCCTAGCAAATCAGAAATGCTGTTCAGAGCCTTGACAGAAAGGCAACCTGGTGAAAATGAGGGTGCGGATTGCCTGCTGCTAGAGACCTTAGCAGAATGCTACAAGATTGCTGGCCACTGGAGCAGTCGCAGACAAATTCTGTCCATCTTTGCCGATAAGGTCAGCTTCAATGCTATCCAACAGTGGCTTCCAGAAATAACTCGTTATCGGTATAACATTGCTAAACACCACGCGCTGCTCCATGGTAGAGGTGCTTATCTTCCTATTCAGAAACAGGTCCGAATTAAAGTATCTGAAGAGAAACTTGACCATTTCTTGTCATTCATTACGAGTGCCAGGGTGGTGCAAGATTTGCCCTTTGGGGAGAAAACCTTGAAGCTCTCAACATCGTATATAAAGATTCCAAATGTCATAAGAAACTCCATTCCCAAACATATTATCAAGCAGTATCTGAGTTACTGTGTTGAGACAGGGTTTAACCTACCTATGAGCCACAGAACCCTATACAGGATACTAGACGTTTGTTCTGCATCTACCCGCACTTCGCTTCAAGGCCTTGACTACTTCTCAGCAGAAGGCGGAAAAGCGTTTGATGACATGATAGCGATCGTGGATAAGCTAGGTGACATCTATGGGCTTGGCCTGACATGGTCCAAAAAATACATTGAAAAGCTGAAACTAGCAAAGCGCTATTTAAAAGGAGATTACAAGGTTAGTAACTTTTCGAATACTTTATCTAACTAGCTGTGTGTGTTTGTGTGAATGTATGGGAGGGTGTCTGTCTGGTGTATAAGCGTATGTGTGAATGTGTGGATGTATTTGTGTATGTTGCATGTATATCCATATCTGTCTCTATTTCTATCTATCTATCTATCTATCTGTCTGTCTATCTATCTATCTATCTATCTATCTGTCAGTCAGGCCGTCTGTCTGTCTGTCTGTCTGTCTATCAGTCCATCTCTCTAGTTCTTTGACTGAAATGGAATCCAATAACAATATTGATTATGTCGTAAATATATTTTATTACGGTTCACGTTTCATCAACATCAAGTGTCCCTGACCATTGTAGACCTTATGCTCTCAGTCATGGAAACGAACCTGCCTTCACCACAACATGCAGCCATCAACATAATCAAGCTTGTGATAGGTGTAACATCTTTCAAGGTGTTTTTCAAGAGGTTGAAGTACAACTAGAAAAGACCAGAGTTTCTTACGAAGAGAAAGAGGAAATGTGTTATACGATTGCTCAGTCGAAGAAGAACATTGCAGCATGGAAGGCGCATATATTGCGATCTATTAATCAAGATAAAGCTCGCCTTGAGCTTCTGAGCTCAATAGATAACAGTTCCGTGTTAGTTTTGCTAGATTGGACAATGACGTTCATCCCAAGAAAGTACAGAGAAAGCCAAGCAGACTGGTTTGGCAAGCGAGGCCTCTCCTGGCACATTAGTGTGGCAATGAGGAAGCCACCTGAAAACCCCCTACAAACTCTAACCCTTATCCACGTGTTTCAGAAGAGTAACCAAGACAGCCTGCATGTGTTGGCAATCATTGATGACGTCATGGAAAAACTGAAGCGCGCAATACCCGACCTGAAATCAGTGAGCCTAAGGCAGGACAACGCTGGATGTTACCATAGCGCTGCCACCATCCTTGGGGTGCGTCAGCTTGGCCTGAAGCATAACGTCAGCGTTCAAGTGGATTTTTCTGACCCTCAAGGCGGAAAAGGGCCATGTGATCGCAAAGCTGCCACAGTGAAGAACCACATGACGTCGGACCTTAACTCGGGCCATGACATCTCAAATGCGCAAGAAATGAAGTCAGCGATAGACTCCAACGGTGGTGTTCGTGGTGTCGCTACTGTACTCTGTGACTCCCTAACCGTCCCTGATCCTAGTCCCTTTCCAAAATGGGAAGGTATTAGCCTTATCAATGACATCCAGTTTGATAAAGAAGAAATGAGGTGTGGCGGGCTTACGAAGTCGGTGAAGGGAGTTGAGTCGGTCAGCGGTCGGTCAGCAATGGCGGACGTGTTTTTTCGAGCTCCGCACTTTTGAGTGAATCTTATAGCTTCTATCGTTCTCGTCTATGTATATTCGTTTATTTTTGTCTCTTACCTTTGTCACAATCATGGGCATTTCCAAAGAAGAGTTGGACAAGCAAATTCAGGCGAATTTGGCGCCTTTTGAAACGTCTTTACAATTCTTAGCTGCGAAGTATGATGAGCTTCTCGACAAATTTACTAAGCTGGAAGATGTTAACAAAGCCTTAAAAGAAGAGAATGTTGCTCTCAAGACACAACTAAACGCAGCCTCAAGTGCCTCCAAGATGGAAGACAACGCATTAAAGTCCCAACTCAACACTTTAGGTAATGTGATTAAGAATCACAAGGCCGTCCTAGATGAGCATGATCAATATTCACACCGCGAGTGCCTCGAGTTCAAGGGTATTCCCTATGAATATGACGAATGTACCAACGAAATCATTTGCCAAGTGGCTGAGCTTGCTAATATTCAGTTAGATGATAGTGATATTTCTGTAAGTCACAGATTACCACAAGGCAAGCCATGGAGGGACCACGAGGGAGTCCTGCATCAGCCTGACCCACCAATCATAATAGCTAAGTTTGTCCGGAGGGATATCGCTAACGACCTCTACAGAGCACGATTTAGACTCAAAGGTAAATCTACTAATGACATTGAATGCATCCAATCAAGACCACATGGGAACAATATCTACATTTCTGAAAA
>JANVCF010164407.1:0-11235 GCA_025388745.1 Hydrozoanthus gracilis
TCCAGATTTTTACTGACATCTCCAGATTTTTTGGCTTCCAACTCAAGATTTTCAGTGCTTCAAGGTTGAGAGGTCTGATACGTGAATCCAGCTTAGGATTAGAATATACAAATTACACTGGTCATGAGGTGGAACAGGCCCCGAAATCCAAGGGGAAGGTATACCTGAGGGTGGGGAACCTGATCCCTATATTGGTGAGGTATAGTTATGACCGTCGTATTTTTAGTATTAAAGTTGAGAGTCTGGTATTTTAGGGCTTGTTAAAAAGAAATCCTGTGTTAAACCAAGAGCCTGGTATTTGTTAGGGTTGAAAAGCCCCAAGCTACTAGACTGTTTGCAGTCCTGTAATTTAGCAAAAGTGCGTACTGCATGGTAATTATAAGAAGTCAAGACAAATGGAAATTTATGCCTCACAAAAACTGTACCGCAAATGAGCAATATTGCTTCACCACTACGTGTGTTTCTGGCCTGAACCATTTTCCTGGTGCTTTATTGTCGGCTTTGAGCAAAAAAGTTTTCATGAAAGGACCAATTAATTAAGTCAAAGTATAGTCTTCACAAGGATATGCCACTGTAGTTAGTTACTTAGCCAGTCAACGTACCGTTGACCCGTGTTATTAGCTCTGTGGATATTCTACGTTAGCTCTAATAATTACCCTTGAAAATCGCTGACTGTTGACGTGGCTTTCTCACTTTTAACTTTGATATAGTCTGAGTTGGTTTGTCAAAGCCAGCTGCATCACTGGGCACAGCCGGGACCATGTGCTGAAAATAGCTCTCGATGTATGAGCCACTTCGTCATTTTAAGAAGCATTCTGTACTTACAATTTGATCATGGGACGTCTGCCAATCACATTCTGCTGTTTACTTCACTTCTTGCTTTGACAGTGTTCTCGTTTTGTACCGTCAAACCAGTACTTCGAGAAGAGATCTTCGTCTTCGAATTCATTAGTTCGTTTTCGCTTTCGTACTGAAACGCTTTGCTTTAGCCTCAAACAGTTTGCTTTAACTCCCGGAATGCTCTCAAAGCTCCTCAGTATTTCACATTCTTCTTCATAGGCACTAACCATTTGCAGCTCAATCCATTGATTTAACTCCCTATCCGTTATTGTAGCCATAATACACAAGTCTTGCAAGACGCGAACCCAGTCTCGATATGCAGCCACATCCGACAACCGGAAGTGAGAAGCCTTTTGTATAGTTTTTCTGAACAAAGGCTTAAACTTAAAGGGCGGGAAAGATTCTGAACTTGATTATAGCACTTTGATTTGATTTCACTTTTAACAACCAAGGCAGTTTTTACTGCTTTATTGTAACGGTGATGTAGCTAGAAAATTTGTTTAGACAAAGCTGTAAAATATAATTTACAGTGGGGGAGAGGGACGGTATTGAAATAATTTATTTGTAGATACGCACAGCCATAAGGAGTAATTTCCTAAATCTACGTCTTAACTAAGTAGAAAAGGAATAAGACTATTCATTAGAAGGATTTGATCAATTTTCTAAAATAAAAATTATCTTTATTGAACTGACTTGCTCTTCTTGTCTCCCTCCCCCGTGGGATCAATTTTGAGTTGTTTTTTCCTGGAATCGAGGGCAAGAGTCAGCTCCGCAATTCAGCGAGCCATTTTGTGAAAAGTGTCGTCTTCAGAGGCGTTTATCATTGATTTATTCGCCAATGATGTCGATATAAATGGGGAGAAGGCTTCGTAAAGGATTTTGTTCAAAAGAACTGGAGTGAAACTGAAGAATTTCTACGAAAGCGTGGTTTGTCGCGCAATCTTCCGACTTGAATCATACAAGCAGCATGTAATTTGGTGGAATGTAAATTGTAATTGTCATGCTGTTTTTAACGATGAAGATTTCCTACATGTTCGGCTCGTAAAGGTAATGCTCTCAATTTTGTATTGACAAGGGTTTAGATGTTAACATGTAAAGCTATGCACTTGAAGCCACATAGCATCTTTCTCGTCATATTTGTACCGTACAACTCAAGAGGATGTTTGTTTGGCCATGGTGATCACAAGCTCATGATCAATGAAGATATCTTTTCATCAGTTTTTGAGAATCGCTTCTCACTCTTTTCGGAAATAAGAATTATTCCCTTGAAAAGTTTAAGAAAATCTGAATGGGTCTAAGCGAGAACTTTACCATGTTTCGTGTGATGTCGGCGAAACTTTATACATATCGTGAAGAAATATGTAAAAAAGTCGATCGAAATTTCCGGACTGTTCCGAATGTTTTCCTCAAAATTTTTAGAACACTCGTACGTGAAATTTTTTTTATTGGGCTAACGTTCTTTACTTAAAACATTTTAGATCTGACATAAGCAAAAAAAAAAGTGCCCATACTAAGCATAATGTTTACTCAATTGCTCGTCGCCGATGTTGCTGTCTTAAAACAAAAGATTTTGAATTATGACCATTGATCGCTCTCTGTGTATATGATTTTCCCGTCTTGAAATATTAATCAAAAGAATCTCTCTACGTTACAAATTGAAGTTTCGACTAAACTACATTTTCTGAAGAATATCCGGTATATTGTAGTGTTGGTAAAAATAATAAATGAGTAATTTCCCGAGTTCCTTCGAATGGTATTGACTGAGCTCTGTTTCTCAGTCGACTGATCGAACAACGGAAAGTTAACGTTATTGTACAATGTACTCGGCAGTTCTTCTAGCGATCAATTTTTAATCAGTCGAAATTGCGAAGAAAGATCAAGAAACCGTTTTTAATTATTTTCCGTATTCTTAGAAACTGTTAGCTTTCACCAAATATTTACAAAAAATATAATATTACAGACCTTTTTACTGTTAATTCTCAAAATTTGGTAAATTTAAGGTTTTATGTTTTAACTTATATTTAAACGCTGACAGTTATTGTATACAGAAAGTGTTAGTTTTTACCAAATATTTACACAAGTATTTATGAATTTTATTACTGATTCTTAAGATTTTGTCAATTTAAGTACTATATTTTAGCTATAACTTTCACAGTTTGTGTGCAGAAACTGTTATATAACAGCCCCGGGAAGCTTGGGAAAACTTTTCAGTTCATGAAATTCACAAACTGATTAAGAAGACACCAAATTTATCAAAACATTTTTTTTGAATACGACATAATTCTGTTAAAATTTACCATGATGTGTTTCCATTCATTTTTAGTCTGAGGACATTTCTTGAGTTTTGCATTAACCAAGTCGAGTTAAATTGTTAACATTTTAATTTCTTTTATTAAATACCCATGTAATTTTTTATGATATATTGAGTCAACAGTTGGAATACATATTAACAAAACCCATTAAACTGTTTTTCCTGCAAGAGCTTTGTACAGTTAAGTGTGAAAGATGGTCTTTTGTTAAATATGAACAATAGCATTGCATTTCCGTTGTTTCATGCATTTAGTTGTCATGGTTAAAATAAATGTTAATAGGTAGACTTTGAGTAGATAATTGAAAAAATTTGCTCTCTTTAAATCCCCATTCTTTTAATTAATTGGATAAGTAATTTGAATTAATTATAGGTGTCAGTGGAATATTTTGTACTTGTTTAACTGCAAAGCTAACATGTCAGATGTGAACCAGAAGTTAAAGATGTCGACCAGCTTCACATTGACAACCCGATATATACATTTAGCCCTATAGTGGTCCTCCAGGTATTCTGCTTATTGTTTGAAAATTTAATGGCTCACTTTTACTTTAATTTCTTTAGCTTATAGCTAAGTTTTATTCAATTGATCTCAGGGGTGTTTTGCAGTGTCATATTCACTGAACTACAATGTGCTTGAAATGATTTATAAAAACATCTCATAATTTCTGTTTCCCATGCCTTGTTTATCCAGTTTCAGCTTTTTACATAGTGATAGAAACATGTTTAATAGGAACTGGGACAAAAAAACTAAATAGTCAGCTCCCAAAAAATTCAGTATGCTTGACAAGTAGTTAAAAATATTTTAAATGGATGAACTAATTTTTTGTTAAAGGAGCTATAGTATTTTTTATGGCTTACAATGTACACTGATAAACAAGGTTTGTGAACTATGGAATATTGATTCCTGTTGCAGCTTTGAAAAGCATTGGTTTTGTTTGCTCTATTTTCTAAAAATTTTCGTTGTGGCACATATGGTGTGTGTACATAAATCATTGTGCATCTTTTGGTATATGTATATGACTTTATAGTTAGTTACAAGAGAACCAAATTATGCCAGTCGTATAAGATTATTTGCAGGGTGCCTGATGAATGTTAGCAACAGAAAAAGAAAAAAACTACCATTGAACAAAAAATTAAACCCAAAATTTTTTATTATTTATGCCTGACCTCCTACTTTATGTGAAAAAAGACTTTAAGCGGAGAGCATTTTGTCAGAGAGTTTGTTGGCCAATTACTTTTCCCTCAAATTTCCCTATCATCTCAGATATTAGAAGCCCAATGGTGTCCGTGCTGCTAATTAACAATAAAGCACTGAAGGTGAAGCGAATATCTGGCGGGGTTATTCACCAGTCAGATAATTTATTTGGAACCAAGCCTGAGATCTGAGATACATAATTGTTTTAATAACATCATTACTTACTAGGTGGTTATCAGAGAGAAAAGTAGTGACTACCAAAAAATGGTGCAAAGTTGCCATTTGTGCAGTCACTCAACTCTTTAACACCATAAGGTTCATACTTTAGGTCATGTAATATTTAAGCATTCTCCATTTTACTGTGTTTCTTGCCAATTTTACAAGTTCACTCCAGGATTTTCCTGTGGCCTTTAGTTTTCATGCAGTATTTGTGCATATTGACATCTGAAACATTTTCACCCAGAGTTTTATCTTTCACTATTAAATCAGCACAATTGTCATAACGGATATGAATTACCTTTAAATAGTGTTGTGCAACAATGGTGCACTTCAGAATGTTTTCGTTCAAGGATTTTTAAAACGCTTCCTACTAATATTTATAAAGATTCACAAAACATGAGGCAGCCAACTTTGAAAATTTGTTCTGGACACAACCAGCTATATATATAATTATAATCACCTTGCACAGGTGATTTTAACTGCCATAAAAACGACAGCCTCCACCAATGAGAGTAGCAGAAAAACTTTGTCAGCAATTATTGTACTTGAGATGTTTAAGATATGTTTAATTTTATAAATAAATTATATTAACCCTTCTCATGTTTTCCAAATGACTGTTTCTAGGATATGCTTCATGGCTGGACTTGTGTTTTCATACGAAGGGGAGTTGTTGCACCAGGCAACTATTTATGACCAACGGGATTTTCTCAGATCACTGTTGCAGGCAGGTGTTCAAGGAAATGCGAATAGCCGAGACCCGAGAGGCCTTACTCCTGTTCACACAGCTGCACTTCATGACAGCTTTCAGTGTTTAGAGGAACTTCTGAACTGGGAAGGTACTGTATATGTACAATACAGTGGAATCCCGATTTAACGATATGCCAAGGGGACATCATTTAATTAAATTGTTAAACTGGGATCTGTCGTTTTACTGAGATTCCCGGTATAACGATATTGTGAGAAAATTTCTAAAAATATTGTTATACTGGGAAAAAGGTGACATATGCATTTTTACTTTTTGTTCACTGAATGACTGAAAAGGTTTTGCTCTCGGGGAACAAATTCCCAATCGTTAAATCGGGAATATCGTTAAACCAAATATCCTTAAACCGGGTTCTGCCCTATACATTTTACTATAACTTTTGCTGGGGAAACAAATGTTTATCATTATACCAGGAATATCGATAAGCCGAAGATCAATGATACGGGATTCCACTGTGATCAATTTGAATAATGGTCAACTCTGAAGTCCCTAATAATAGAATAGAGCAGAATAGTGGTATACAGGGTGGAAGAACCACTCAAAATTAATGATAGTATAGAATGGAATAGTAGTATATAGAGTGTAAAAATTTCAAATACAAGCTAGTTTGTAAAATAAACCGTAATACTAATAAAAAAGTATGGATTATGCTTCTTGTCAAAAATGAGGATAGAGAATGTAAACAGTGAGCATTGTGTCCCAGAAGAAGAATATTGATAGTCTGAAAACCTGTAGTGGAGATGCTTGGCTTCTGAAAACCAGAAATTAATGATAGTTTACAGTCCCAAATAAAGCCCATAGAGAGTGGAAACTTCAAGTCAAAAATAAATAACAGTACTATTGTTAAGAACTTCAGAGTATATATTACATACTGTAGTTGCTGTAAAGACTAGGTCCCAGTACAATACCTAGCATGTGCCAGAAAGCAGTAAGTTGGAGACTGGCCTCTGTTCTTAATAATAAAAAATATTTCCATTTTGATTTTTTTGTTATCACAAATTTGCACATTTGTACATCAGAGATT
The DNA here is from genome assembly GCA_025388745.1 of Hydrozoanthus gracilis. Classification (NCBI taxonomy): domain Eukaryota; kingdom Metazoa; phylum Cnidaria; class Anthozoa; order Zoantharia; family Hydrozoanthidae; genus Hydrozoanthus; species Hydrozoanthus gracilis. The sequence continues at coordinate 6,350 of JANVCF010164407.1, forward strand.
TGGACTTTCTAATTTCAAAGTGTGGAAGATTTTTTTGGGGCTGTTTAAGTGTTAACACTGCCTTGCATTGTATCTCCTACATGTATCCTATTATAAAACATACAACTTTTTGGATTATCCTTCTCAACCCACATCACATACAGTATATAATTATTTTCGAATAATTTTATCTAGAAATTAAAAAGGACAAGGCTGTATATGATCCAAAATGGCAAACTTATGCTTATCAACTTGGAAGACGACTATAGAAACCTTTTTGGTAATTTGAAATGGATGGGAATGACTTAGACATCGATTGTAATGGTTTTTACCCAGAAAGTGAGGAAACAGATTCCAAGGACAAAGAAACAATTAGGTTGTGAGTTTATAAAAGCAAGGTACACTAACTAAAGGTAGAAAACTTTGACATGAAGATTGTTTTAAAGAAACTTTTAGAGACAGGTGATGGGTTCATTGTTGCCTAAGAAACAAACCAATATGTAAGAGAATGCTTGGTTGAAACTATAGCTAATAAGTGTAGGGCAATGAAAGGACTCTACATATATACCATTATTATAGACTGTAGAAAATTAATAAGAGTCAGCATACTTTGCTTTGTGTAGATAATAATAGGCCCAAATGTCCTTGCAGTGTATTGTTATTAATCAAAGCATGCAGTTTCAATAGATCGAACAGTTAACATTGTGGCTTAATTTTCTGTGCCAAGTCTTCATAGATATCAGTGTGTCATGAGTCTGTCTCTATATCATACTCAAAATAAATTTATCAGTCCTGAACCATCTGGTTCAAACAGCAAGAAGAGAACCTTGTTAATACTCAAGATTTCTGACCGACTCAACAATCTGGTTGCTGAAATATACTCTGAAGTCCCTAACAATAGTATAGTCTGAACAGAACAGTAGTATAAGGTGAAAATGTTTCAAATACAAATTTTTAAAGAAACAGTAGATGAAATGACTTTTTTCTCGTGGAAATGGATGCTGGTTCTTGTCAAAATTTATATGAGGATCGACAAATATAAACACTGAGCATTGTGTTCCATAAGAAAAATATATTGATAGTCTTCAGGAAAACCTGAAGTGGAGATGATTGGCTTCCAAATCCAAGAAATTAATAATACGACATGCCCAAATAAGGCCTTTAATAAAGAGTGGAAATTTAGGTCAAAGTAAATAGTTGTACAAATACTATATATTATTAGGGACTTCAGAGTAATGTTTTGAATTAAAAAATAACACTGAGGGGCCAAGAAACCATACTTTTTGTTCTCAACCTCCCATGTCTCATTCAGTCTAGACAAGAATCTACAGAATTCATAATTACTGTACCTCAGAAAGGCTTTGTTGACCAATACTGAACCAGGTGCTTTTCATTGCTCATGTAGACAATACAAATTAGTCTTTTTATTAATTAAGCCTTAACTTAGAAATGAAGAAAAACTGTTACCTTTATAGTGGATAGATCTTGCTAAATGAGGATTTAGCAGTGACAAAATTTTGTCAAAGTTTCTAGTGTCCTTATAAGTGTGACAGACAAATTTTCATTTTATTTGAAATTTATCTGCTGGCAATCCATAACCTTTGGATCGGATGTATTTGAGCTTAACTTGAACTGATGATCTATCTACCTCGAGATACAACCATTTAAAGTTTTGCCAAGATGGGGCATGGCTTTCAGGCACCCATATAAAATTATGCATCCTTATTATCTTACTGAATGGTCAAAAGTGCATTTGTAAATTATTCCATGAAAACCAATGTTTGGAGTTAAATAAAAGTCTAGTGCAAAAATGAGTACAAAGTGATTTTGATGAAGTTTTCAGCTTCCTTACACTATCCTTCTAAATTATCTCTTCATAACCATTTTAAAATTATTATTTTGGAGAATTTAGCATTAGTATTGTTCTAGACCCTTCAATTACATAATTATTATGTTATATAATTTATGTACAGCTCCCTCTCACTTCAACTCATTAATTTTTAGTTTTAAAACAGAAAGTGACATGACTTAAACCATCAAATGCCCATTTCATAGGTGATCCAAACATAGTATCAGGGGAGCAAGACAACTGTTCCGTGAGTAGTTCTTTTTCTTTTTTCAATTTTGCTTTAAGGAATCATAGGAGAATAGGCAGTGGGACTGAAGGCCCCTCTCAACACCTGAATACCATCAGAGGTCTATGGGTTACTGACCTTACCCTAGGCCTAGAAGCTTGACACTAAGGACTACTAGATATCTGCAGATGTTAGAGCAAAGGCAGTACCTTCTCAGAACTTTGTTTTGAGGCCCTTAGTGAAGGCCCAGCAGGGAACAAAAAAACCCAAGCCTTCTTGTATAGCAGACTGCTACGGTACCTTACCAACTCGCCTAACGAGGCAGTATGACTTTGTAGATTTGTTTCAGTGTTAATATATTTTTAGTGGCGAAAGTGTTGCTTAAAGTCACCAGGTTGGTGCTTTTTTAAATAAAAATGTTACTTTGAAGTTTTTAAAAAGTTTCAAATTAAAAATTTTCAATTTTAATGTTATATTAAGTGAATTGTCAACTTACTCAAAGTGGTTTGTTTTTAACACCTCAGGGCACTAAACAGCTTAATGGTTTTATAAGATATAGTGCCTATAATTAACAGTTAGAGATTGTATGATTCTCTTTTCACCAGACACCTTTACACTTTGCTGCTCGGAATGGCCATGTGAAGTGCCTTAAGCTCTTAGTTGATGCAGGTGCTAAATTGGAAACAAGAGATCTCGATGGTAGAACAGCATGCGAGATTGCTGTGTTTGAAAGCCAAGCAGAATGTGCCAACTACTTGAATACACAAGAACGTAAGGATTGACTGTTTAGTACTTGTTTAGTTCTTGCTAGGTTACTTAGAAGTTACTCTCCCACTAGCTCCTCTCTTTGGTTAGAGTTTGAGTTAAAGTGCATATGAAGTGAAAAGTTTACTTCAGTGGATAGACCTTGCTAAATGAAAAATAGGGGTAAAAACATTTTGCCAAAATCTTTCCTGGTTCTTGAGATTTTGACATTTAAAATTTTCGTCTGATGATGTCATGATGAGTGGTTCCAACAAATTTGCATTTTTATTAAAATCTGCTACCAATCTGTAACATTTGGGTGTATTCTAGCCAAGGTTGGGCTGTTGATGAATCTTGAGGTAGATGGATTAATCAATTCAAATTTGTTGGAACCACTTGTGATGTCATCAGATGAAACTGTTGTTATCCCGAAAACCAGGAAAGATTTTGGCAAAATGTTTTCACTGCTATTCCTCGTTTTACATTTGTTTTGAAACTCAAATGGAAACTCCTTTAAATTATTGTTTCTTTTTGTATGTATACACAATGGTCTGACTGAACAGTGTTCAGTTAGTAGTTATTTAACAATTATCCCTCAAGCCTGAATGGGCTAGAAGTCAATAGCCCACGAGGCTGCAAAAATCATACTACAGTAGTTGGTCAAAAATCAGAAGTAAAAAATCTTTTTTTAAAGCTCTAAAATTAATTTTTTAATGTTTACGACAAATATGATCACGCACAATCACTACTTGTAGGCTATCACTAATAGCCTATGAGTAGCGTAGCCAATCAGAAAGCAGCATTCATGATAGACCAGTAGTATGATTTTACTAATAAGTAATTATTCTGATACTTATATCTTGTTACTGTGTGGAAGGTTTTAAATGAATTATGTAAAGGACAAAAGAAGAAAGAAATGTTATGAACTTGCTGTAATTATTTAATATTTGTAACTCCTCTTGTTCTAGGTATAAAAAAAGCCCAACATGAAGAAGATGTTGCACGAGGTATTTTTGTACATACTATGTAAACTTTAATTGTTTTTGAAAACTCAAATTGTTGTTTGGAAGTTTTGTTTCCTTGGCCAGGGTTTTAAGCAGATTTTCCAAAAAGTTCTTTCCTTATTTGGAGTCCAAGACAAACTTTGAAGGGTTCCTCTCTATTGAGGGGAGGATTTTGTCTTGCTCCCATTAACACCAATTGACCGTGGCATAAAGTTACTCATAATTTTTTTGTCTTTGCCATTTTTTTTGCTCATCATATTTTTTTCGCCAATGAAGTCCCTGCTTGGTTAATGTGTGTTTCAACTGTTCTCTGTGCTAGAATTGTTTGAAGCGTGTGCAGGTGGGAAGATTGACAAAGTCAAAGAACTTATACCTGAGGTCAGCTCAAAAGCTATCAACAAGCTTTACCAGGGTGGCAGCACCCTTCTTTACAAGTGAGTGTTTCTTTCCTGGTTTCTTCATCCTCCATGTTTTCTTGTGTGATTCCCTCTGTAATGCATTCCTCCTCTTTTCCCTGTCTCGTTCTTTTCTTCTGTTCAAGATTCTTCTTATTTTCATTCCTTTAGTCACTTTGACCTTGTTCCGTACTTTAGTAAGCTATCTTATCGGATTCCATATTTTTCCTTCATGAGTTAATTCCTGTCCTCATTATTTTTTGCCTCCACCATCATCTTCATGCCTTAATTAAGCGCCTTGTTTCTTGGCTTTCTCATTTGATATTCTTTTCTCAAGTTTTTGTTTCATTTCTTGCCTCAACCATCGCTTCCTTTCCCCATTCAGCTTTCTTGTCTTGTTCCTTGATTCCTGGACATCCTTCTCATTTCTTTTTTCCTCAATTATTTGTTTTTCATTTTTGTTTCTTTTTAAGCCCCTAAGGTTTTCATCCTTAATTCCTCCTCTTCTCTCCCCTCGAATTCTTCCTTACTTCATCAGTTATTCTTAATTTCCTTACCTTCTTATCCCTTGTTTTTACTCCTTTTTCTCTTTTCTCAAATCCTTCCTGCATGATTTGACGCCTTCTTTCCCTTTCCTAGCTTAAAAAGAAGTGTTTATTTATTGCTGAGTTATAAAACTGCAACTGTGG
>JANVCF010164518.1:0-11235 GCA_025388745.1 Hydrozoanthus gracilis
TTTGACACTCTGTAACTCCAAAACGAAATTGGTGACCCCCACTTTTTATTCCATTTTAGGAGTCAACATATACAAAACAGCAACCTGACAAAGTTTTAAAAAAAATCTATGTGTGGATTTTTTTCAGGGGAATGACCTTAATGGGCCTTCTAGCTCAATGCAGGATTTAACTTTATTGTTTTGTCATCGTGTGCAAATTGTTCCACTTTCTAGATCAAACAGGTGTGTGACAAACTTGCTGCTGATCCCAAGCTAAAGAATGGCTACAATGCACTGGGGTTTTCACAGGGAGGACAATTCCTGTAAGTTTTTAGTTGTACTGTGTATAATTATTTTATATTTATTTAATTATTTGTTCAGTAAATAAAACTATTTTAAACTAAGTAAACTAACTTTTGTGTAATTACATATTAATTTTTAAGTTTGGTAGTGATTTTAAGATTTCTTTGTTGACTATCAAGTACGAATATTTCATCATTGGTGAAAAAAAGTAAATATTTAAACCTTACTTGCAAAGCAGTATACAGTGTGGAACATAAAATCATGTTACTGTATTCATTTTGTCTACTTTTACTAACCTTTGACAGTGTTTTACTGAATAAATTATTATTTTAATGAAGGCAGTAAGAAGTTCTTTATAAAACTGTTCAATATTAATGAAAAAATAATAATTAAAAATAGTTAAATTAGAACTATATTAATTTTGTATTTCTGCTGACACAACTTAATTTGAAAAACAAAACAAAAATCAAGGAATATTCATTAAAATGTGAATCTAAGATACTTTGTTTCGATAAATCAAACTAAAATTGTGGTAGACTTGCCAATAAAAGAACTTACCTTAATAGATTATTGGCTGTTTTTCTTATCATTCAGTGAACATTGATTAATTTTCAGTCGTGCAGTTGCCCAGCGATGTCCAGAGCCTCCGATGCTGAACTTGGTTTCTTTCGGAGGCCAGCACCAAGGTAAAGGCTGCTAGTTTGGTAGTTGGTGAACATTTTGCTTACGTATTTACTTCTAGCATCATTAATTTAAAAGTTATATGTTAGTTACTGTATTTTGCTAGATGTATAATTTGTTAATATAAAAAATTGCGTTTCTAGCATTCTGAATGGTTTACTTAATGTCGGTTATCAGCTCAAATACTTAATTGGTCATAAAAAGTTTATGGAATTGACTGTGTAGTGTTTCAAAGCTAAAATATGGTTCTATTGATATTTTAGCTGTCATTTTTTGATAGCAGATACATTTAAAAAACTCATTATTTGGGTGGTAGAGGGGGGCACAGTGAAAAATTGTAATTTAGTTTGTCATGAAATCTGAAACTCCCATTCATTTAAAAATTTACTGTTGTTGGCCATGAAATTATTGGTGGTGTCTGCCTCCCTACCATCTCCCCAACTAAGCTGTTTGGGGTCCATTGCCCCCCTTTTCTGCTTTAGGCCCATATATTAATTGTTTTATTGATTCATGCATAACCAATGCAAATTGGTTAAGACAAATCTACGTTGTTCTGACAGGTGTTTATGGTTTTCCACGCTGTCCTGGTGAAAACTCAACCATTTGTAACTATGTGAGAGAACTTCTCAATTTTGGAGCTTATGTCAGGTAAGTAAATCTTGATCCCAAATAAATTTGATGATTCTAGTTTGTACAGTAGGTACTATATATATGATTGTCTGTTATATTTATGGTACATGATGGAGCTGAAGCCAATTAAAGGGGCTTGTAAGCACTGCAAAAATGATGTCACTTTTGATGAAGTTCTCAATTCACCCTGCATTATCCCTGTTGTCTCTCGATAACCATTGGGAGAATTTAGCATTTCATACAAAGTCACTTACATCATTTTTGCACTAGGCCCTTCAATTTTGTAGGGCTTTGGGAGTAATTTGGCAAATTATGAAAAAAAAAGTTGACTCAATTTTGTTGGCAGCTTATTAATTTGGTTGCTACTAAACCCTTCTGGGTTTCATTTATTGATAAATTTCACTAACTTGTTTAACTAAGTTAATATGGAACTAACTTTATTAACTAAATTATTTTAACAACTTATGAAAGTATAGAAAAATGTTCCCACATTATTTTGTTGTGGCAAAATCAGCTGAGACTTTCTCTCTCATTAAATGCTATTATTTTCTTAAAGTCATCTTGCTACATGCATAAAATTATATGGTGTTGTAAACTAGATTTTGGCAGATAACCAGGGCATCCAAATCTAAATGCAACATTTGGCAGGTTTTCTTAGCTAGCTAGTTAGCAAAAGAAGTAATAAATGACTTTTAGTGCTAAAATTTAGGTCAATTATCCAGACTTCTCATGACTGTATTCATTTATTGTTAATATTTATAAGTTTTGGTTACAAAGTAATTATATTGTTTTAATAAAATTAAATTTATTAATGTATGTAAATTAAGCTGCTTTTATATATAGAAGTACTAAGTAAACTATTTTTTTCCCCTTATATTTAGCTGGATTCAGAACTTGTAAGTATGATAATTATAGTTTGCTCAATTTATCATAAATTTTTCTTTAATGTAAGCAGTTTGAACTCTTCAAAATGCAGGCAAAAACATACCTTCAGGTCTACACAGTCAGTCAACCTTTTCGAGTGTAATTGTTATAGCTGTTTCGAATTGACGCTTGTAGTGTCTGCAGAGATTCCAACCCTCCCGATTTGATGTGCTGCCTCCTGCTCTCCCGATTCTCATCAAATCCTCCCGATTTATCATAAAATTCTGAAAACAAGGGAAAAAATGCTTATCGTTAGCATTGTTGCAATGTATTATACCTTCTTTCTATTGTATTATGATGAGAGATAATATCTCTCACCCAGAGAAAGAAATCTCTGTTTGATACTGAAAAGATTAATTAACAACAGTATCGAACAGCCCACAGATGTCTGTGATAAGAATAAACTAAAGACCTTATAGAATAACTCAGAAATTATGCCAAAATGCAGGAAATTAAAAGGCATTTGAGAGAATCTAAATTTGAAAAATTTCCTGGGGGGCATGCCCCCTAGAGGGTTGCACTTCTGGCGCTAAAGCAGTCTCTTTATTTTCCTTCATAAGGGGTTGTAATCTCTGTGTCTGATATTTTTGTTTGTGTTATTAGTAAAAATTAATTAACAGTTATTGGACTAAGTGTTTAATACCAAATGAAAGCAACTATAATCCATTTTCATGCGACCTGGTTTGCTTCTGTGAGACATTACATTACATTAGTTAAGAGTATTAGCTGTTTTTGAATTTGTTCAGAAGCATTCCGCTAAAAGAAGAAAAAAAAGTTTTACATATTCTTTAAAAATAAAGCACATCATTTTTTCCCAACATTTTTGTAATTAATAATTTATTAAATAAAACGTCTATCCCCTTTTAGGATTTGTGTCTTGGTATACACATCTACCAATTTTACCTTCCTTTTGGGTCCGAGAGTTTTTGATTGTTTCAAAAGACTTTGCATTGGATATGAAATGGTAAAAACTCAGTTCTAGGTGCGAGGTTGGCTATACAGTATTAAACCATCCTACATCCAATACAAATGGGATCAATAATTTTTTTCTCATTCCAATTATCCCATTCACGCTTGTTAAAAATTAGATATTGATTTGTAGCCAAGCTGGGTCGTCATAATCACAGAGCATGCTCCCCCTTACAAATGATGGTTATAAGTAAATTTTATTAAATTTATTAAATTTTCTTTCATTTTTGCAGGAGTTACTTGTACTAATTATTTCTCTACTTTTCCCCAAAGCCTTGTCCAAGCAGAGTATTGGCATGATCCTCTAAATGAAGAAGAATATGCCAACAAGAGTATTTTCTTGGCAGATATCAACCAAGAGAAGGTTTGTCAATTTAGGGGTTTACAATTATTACTAGGAAATAAAATTTTATTTTTAATATCTGTTGCTAAAAACCTAGAAAATTTTGCACTATGGCCGGTCAGGAAGACTAATAATTATTGCTATTGTATGGTGTCCCTAAATTAGCCAACAGTTTTGAATTAAAAGTTTCTTAAACATCTTGTTGATTTCTCTGTAATTATGATAAACATAATTATTTAGTAAGTATAAGAACCGATAATACAAGGTTGGCAGTATTCTGCACATTGTGATTTTTAAAATTATTTACACTAAGAATGTAGATAGTAAATATAATAACAAATGATAATATTAATATTAGTTTTTAATACCATTAGCCAGCCATGAAAAAGATTGGGTTTCTTATTGCTCCATGATTAAATTAAACAAATAATTTATGTTTAGACTAGAAACCCACAGTATAAGGAGAACCTTATGAAGCTCAAGAATTTTGTAATGGTGATGTTCAGCAAGGACACCATGGTGGATCCAAAGGAATCTGAGGTGAGTAGCATCTTGAGCTGGTGCAGTTCAGAAAAGAATATTTGATCACAGACTTGACATGTGTGATTGGAATTCTTATATCTACATTATTTTTATCATGAGCACATCTATTAATTTATTGAGTTGCACTGTGATGAATTACAATGGATGACAGACAGTGTCTTTATAAGAATAAGTATCACAAGGCAAATTTATATTCTTGCAGTTGAATTTATAATAACAATAACGATCATGACAATTATTACTAATAACAAAATTATTAATTTTAATACTAAATTTTACTGTTATAATTATGAACTTTTAGGTATAAGTCATGCACATTGAAAATCCAACTAAACCCTTGTGTATGTCTCAAACACTGTTTAAACAAGAACTTGATAAATTCTAGTCATTTGTAATGGAAAATGGCTATTGACTTCACTTTTTTAGTACTAGTAAAATAGGAAGTGGCTAAATTTATAATAATTATGTACTTGTTCTTCTATAAACTAGTGGTTTGGATTTTATAAGCCAGGACAAGCAAAGGAAAAGTACACATTGCAAGAAAGTCCTCTTTACACTGAGGTGAGAAGTTACAGCTCAAGCTAGGGACAGAAGTAATCCCTATTGTGGGCCAAAAAATGAGAGTAGGAGTGGAAAAAAAATATAAAAAAATATTAGACATTTTTTCAACCTCCCTTAGGGCATCTTTTCCTTGTTAAACCAATCAAAAACCAGGTCACAACTCTAATCTCATTCATTTGATAAATTCTTGGGTTCTTTTAAGCTCCCTGGGTAGTGTTCAGGAGACTAGACTAAATGGCTTAACATCCCTGTCCGTGGGCAGTGTGGCAAAAGAATGCCACACAAATGTTTAATCCTCAACTAGGCCAGGGATTGAATCCAGGGCCTCAGTCTTGGCTGTTACAGTTCTTACTGACTGAGCCAAGCTTGCACAGAAAAAGGGTCTGACCTCTACTATATCTAACCACTTGATGTACATGTTGTATATATGTACATCAAGTGGATGGGTATACATATTGCTTTCATTTCATTTGGTATTTCACCCCATGTTGAAGAATCTGTCATGTGTGGTGACTGATTAAAGTAATCAGAAGTAAAAAAAAACAAACTTTGATCTGACATGATCAGTCATTCCCCTTTTCCAAAAAAAGTGTTCTACAGTGTTTAACAAAAACCAGGGTCTCTCGAGATGAGTGTTGAGACCATATGAAAAGCAGACAGTACACAGTGCTTGATTGCTTTAATTAGAACACATAATACAAACCGACATTAAGAAAGCTAGGGTACTGGCTTTAATTTGTAGTTGGCCCATTTCTCTTAATCTTGAGATAAAAGTGTTGAAAGTAATTCCATGTTTGATTTTAATTTGTTTTTCTCATGTCAAGATAACCTGAACAGGCAATGGACAATTATTGCCAAGGGGCAAAGGTGTGACTAAGTACGGGGTTATGCTTTTGTCGATTTCATTTTAGGCATAGAAAAGGAGTGATTACAAAGCTTTTTATGAGAGTGCTATCTGATTGGGTGAAACGGTTTTAGAGTGGGCGGCATATTTCATTTCTTTCTGCAATTGGTTTTCCCTCTCCTTGTTTGTACCATGAAGTGTTATTAAAAAAATTTAATTTAAAGGACTTAAAAGGGTTAACTTTACAGTTTCAGAGTCATTTACAATCGACTATTATCATCTATTGTAACTCAACTTTGGTAGCATTTAGTAAAGTTAGTTTAAAACCTTTTCCTTGAAGGATTGGCTTGGATTGAAGAAAATGGACCAAGATGGGAAACTCCATTTCCTTACAGCTGAAGGCGACCACCTGCAATTCTCATCCGAGTTCTTTGACTCTAAAATTCTTCCTTTCCTTAAGTGACCTAGCTAAGATTTGGAAAGAGAAGAAATTTTAAAAAATTTCACTTAATCAATCAACCAATATTACCATGACTGTAAGAGTAGCAATCTTGTTTTTGGGTACAAGGCTTATTTTTAATGTAGCATGACATACACTGTAACTAACTTTGATGGAGCTGTCATTCTCCCGGCTACATTCTCCCTATTGTCTTTTCATAACCATTGGGAGAACTTAGTTTTTCATACAAAGTCACATTATTTTTACACTATACACCCTTCAATTATTGAATCTTTTCCTTGACAACACAAAAAAAAATTCATTGTAGAGTGGTAAAAAACTTTAGTTCGAAACTATTTTGGTTCTTACACTTGTTTTCTAGATTTTTTTACATTAAACCAGTAGAAAACAGTTAATCTTGTTTTAAATAACCAACTAAATTTAATATCAAAACTGGCAAGTGAAATATTGTATTTCCAGAAGATAATTTTTGAATGCCAAATTTCAAAATTCCTGAGAGAAAGACCCCCACTGCTAGCTACAGAGGGGACACACAAAAGTATAACTCCTAAATTTTATTCTAATGTAACTCAAAACATTTAAGTGTTTTGTAATAAAAACGTTTTTGTAACAGGATTTGCATTTTGTACTACAATTGCATTTGTTGCAGTGATGGAGTGGGCATACAAGTTCATACAGACAATCTCTCTATAATATTCAGACTCTAGTTTATTAGAATTTCCAATTTGTACTTTATATAAGGAAATGTTTTTTATGTTAATAATTGTTTAATAGCTACAATGCAAAAGAAAGTATATAATTATAATAATATTATCAAATTATATAAAATAATATTTGTAAATCTTGTTTAGTTTGTGAAAAGTATACTGTAATAATATTGATAACAATTTATACAACACTTTGTCATAAATAGATATAATATTATTTGTAATCTTGCTTTAATAGTTCCTACGTACACAACATGTTTTCTCTGTAATGGCCACAGTGTATAAAGTTAATAATTAAAAGTAATCCACCTTAATTTCACTCTATATTTTGAAACTGATACTTAAATAATAAAAGTTCTGTTTTGCTGAGCACTCTTTTATTTCAAAACACCCTCTGTAGTTGTCATTCAGAATGATTAATACCAAGCCACTTTACATTATGCATTATTTGCTCACTGAGTTTGAGCACCACGATACTCCAACTTATATTTTACTGCATGCCAGTGTAAGGTACTCAAATGTCTTGAGTTTTATTAGTGTTCTGAGCTGCTTTGTTAATTCCTTAAAAACAAAACTTATAGCACTGTCAGCAGATTGAGTAATTACCAATACCTTCTTTTAGAACTGTAAATTTTTTAACAATCAAACAAGTCCCCTTCCTTTGTCCCCAAAATACTGTTTATTGTTGACAGTCAATTATTATCTATACATTTAGTACCATTACTATTCTTCCTTCAACTTTCTTTGCTTTTTAAAGTGCCCTCTCTCACGTTTCCACCTCAAGATGGTCATATTTGTGCATGTTTCTTTTTAAGTTGCTTAATCCAGTCCTCAAACTTCTGGTTGATTTTAACAACGAGGAGCTTTCTAACATGGAAACTTGCAGGGATGGCAAGTCCATTTTCAGGTTTTGTTCCTTTGTTGTTGACCACAATTTGGTTAATTTGCTTTTTCTTAAGAATAATAACAGCTGCTTTGATATAATTATGTAAGCACCCACTCAGAGCTTCAGAAATATTTAGTATATGTGCTTGGCTTTTTTCTATTAGTAATATCATGTACTGTCATTGTACATTAAAATAAATAACTAGTATAAACTTTTTTATAATAATTTATTACAAGTACATATATGCAGCTGCCAAACTTTTCAATAAAAAAATAATGAAAACCTTTTTTACATTATAATTTTTGCTACATATGTTTAGCCATAAAAAATTATAAGTTCAAACTGTAAAATTACCTTCTTACTTGCCATAAATACAAATTTCTTTTATTTTCAATGCTTGCATGTACAAAATTAACAGATAATACTAAAAACAGTTTTATTGAACTACCCATTCCATGGTTTTTCAATTTTGTTTTTTCCTGTTCGGAAACCCTCTTCAAAGCCATTAAGTTTTTCCATGACTTCTGGGGGAATCTCAAAATCAAAAACACTAGCATTTTCCCTAATTCTGTCAGTCTTAGAAGATTTAGGAAGTGGTATAAAGCCATTTTGAATACTCCATCTTAACAAAACCTGGGCAGGTGTTTTTTTCATATGTTCTGCAATTCCCTTTAAAACAGGCTCATCAAGTTTTTCACCTCTGGTGATGGGTGAGTAAGCTTGAAGAGCGATGCCCTTGCTCTGACAATATCGTACAACCTCCACCTCCTGCAAATATGGGTGCAATTCAATTTGATTAACTGATGGCAGTGTATCTGTGTGTTTACTAAGCTCTTCCAAGTGATGAATCCCAAAGTTGGAAACTCCAATGGATCTGAATTCAAAGTGCAACAAAGTTAGTTCTGGAGAAATATACTTATTTCCACAATGAATTTGAACTTACTTGAATCACAGGTAGCCCTCACTCCACATATTTGAACACCAACTGAATTTTAACAAGCAATGTATGGGAAATTTGAATTTGTCTATTAATGCTCCTAAAATGTAATAAAATCATTCATTCTATATTCTTACATTTATATGGGTTTTTGGAGAAATTGAAGCGATTTCAGAGGTGCAGTGTAAAAACATAAATCTCCCTTTAAAAGAAAGACTAATTAATTGACGCAATCACTAAAAAGAAAAGTGTTGGGCATAAGCCTACCTAATCAGGCCTTGATTCTTCAGCTCGATCATTGCTTTCCATGAGGGAACAATCTTGTCTGGTACTGGTGCATGAATAAGATACATATCAACGTAATCCAACCCCAAGCAACTAAGGCTTTTTCCAAATGCTTCTATTGTTTCATTATAACCATGTTCATTATCATACAGTTTTGTGATGACAAAAATCTCATCCCGAGGAATCCCTGATGATCTTACAGCTTCTCCTACACTTTGCTCGTTATTGTAGCGTGATGCAGTGTCAATTAGTCGATAACCTTCCTGTAATGCACAGTGAACGGCCTGTACTGTTTCTTGTCCTGGTTTTGCACCATGAACTCCAAGGCCAAACACTGGACTTCTAACTCCATCGTTGAGAACAATAGCAGATCTGAGTGAACTCCAGTGCTTTGATGATGCTGTGATTGGCAAATGGTTTTTGGGTCCATTTTGCTTACAGTTGGAACAAAACCTGTTCCTGCAGTGTACATTTTGAGTAAGACAAGTTATTCATTATGATATAAATATTTTTATAAATTTAATTTTATTTTTATTAAATGGTAACTCTGATTTTCGGTCAATAACCAAATTTCCAGCGTTCTGATTGGCTGATCTTAGGTCAATAAGCTACCGTACAGACTTTTTCGAGTTACGGACTTCACAAGTCTGCTCAAAATTACAAGAATTAAAGATTGACCTGAGAAGAGTTCTACAAGAGACGTCAACTGAAAATAATAACCAGAAAGGTAAAGCAGTAAATGAAAACTTTCAGCAAATGGAGAAAGTTGTCAAGTTTGCCGACGGTGCGAAAATTGAAGTTCATGAACATTGTGGAGAATATTTTTACAAGAAATATATGGTTTTTAATCAAGCTAATGAGCCATTTAATAAAAATCTTAATAACCTCATTTTGCTCGGTCTGTCTGGGAGAACATTTTGCCCTCGGTCTTTAGTACAAACCTTGCTTCTCTCGGTCTGTACAGTGAAAGACCTCGGGCAAAATATTCTGCCAGACAGACCTCACTCTCGGTTATTAAGATGTTTATATAAAATGATTAATTTTATTTTTACAATTTGTTTTTTCACAAAGAGGAGCAGGCTCATGGGGGAGGGGGATGAGATGGGTACACTTGTAAACCCCCATGGGTGACAAACTATTTGGAAAAGTAAAACTATTCTCCACGCTTTCCTGAATTAACTTTGAAGGTTAAATATTTGAATAATACCCAGGTTTTAAGGTTGGTTTTGCCCTGGCCTGTGTTGCATTTCACTCTCACAACCTTTGAACTTTCAAAGTTTCCTAGGGAAGTATAATATTCTCAGACCCAGCTGGGGCTTGTATCTTCAAAGCTCATTTGGTCTGTCTCCTAAATTCTGTCACACCCTCCCACAAAAAATCCTTGCAACAGGCCTGGGGGAAGGGGGGGAAGACTCCCTTGAAAAGTGGGTAAGGATGCTCGATGGTCCTTTTGTGAGACCCTTGCACACCTTTTTAAGTGTCTGGCTGACTCTGTACTTTTTAGGGACAAATATATGGCATTCAATATAAATTTTAAAAGTCATGGTTTATTAAAGTAATCCTTCCTTTTGGGGTATGAAATTAGCCTCTGTTAATTTGTGTGAACCTTTTAGAGTCATTTTAAATCTGTCCATCGAACACCCTTACCACTTACTAAGTCTATAGGCCTGAGGGCTGCCCCTTGCATATCCACTAGTGGGTTTGCAAGACTGTACCTTAAAGAAGAAATCTTACAGGTTCCAAGAACAATACACCCAACCTAAGGGCAAGTTTTGTTTCCCATCAAACCATCTCTTGTGATGGTGCATCGGTCGGTCGACCAAAAAAATACTTTCGAATGAAATTGGGTTGGTCTGGCAATGGGAACTGAAAAAAAATTGTTTTGGTGGCCTTAAGGCTGGGGTTCGTTTATTTCCCCATTCTGAGTGGTTTTCTAAAAATAGGCTAAAGGTTGCTAAAACCTATTAAAACCAGCGACCCTTGGAGCCAGATAGAACTTTTTAGTGTCAATCTGCAAAGCAGCTGAAGCAAAAATGAACAGATAACCACCAGAATGCTTGGAATGCTAAACAAAAACACACCCAATGTGAACAGCCTGTAAGTAATGGTAAATGAACACATGTGCATTATAAGTACAAATTATAACCTAGAATCAGCCAAAACATCCGTTAAATCTTATGACC
>JANVCF010164629.1:0-11228 GCA_025388745.1 Hydrozoanthus gracilis
GAAACTCCGGGGGGAGAGGGGGGTCAAAAAGTTTCCTTTTGTGATGGGGTGGATATTTTCGGAACTGCATACTGTAGGTTAATAAATTGTATACCAAAAGATTCCTAATAAAAATGAAGGAAATTAGTAAAAATTAGTAAAGGCCTAGCAGATACTTCAGAACCTAGATATCTACATACAGCTACTTCTAGTACAAGAAGCCTATTTCTTCTATTATTATATAATTCTTTTAGATTACCTCATATTTCTTCTGAAAACCCTTTTGATGGCATGGACTCTTGAACTCAGCCCAACCACTTTCAGCAGCAATTTTAAGCACGTGGTTGTCGAAGCGGTCTACCACTGCTTGATAACCGTACCCGGGGTAGCTTTTGGCAAAAGCGTTGTAAGAGCGATCATCAGAAAGTTTCAATCTGCTTGTATACTTAAAACTTAATAGACTCTTGAGAAACTGCTGGGGAACCGTAGCTTGTGTTGACTCACGTCCCATCTCCAGGATACCATAGGTCTTGTCAAAAAATGTATTTAAGCTGTTAGTATTACGGCAAAAGCCTTCATAAGCCCCCGGAAATTATCAATTTTATACCTTTCAGATGGGTGAGGGGGTTACCAGAAAGTGACGTTATTTTAACAATTTCTCATCTGAATTTTGTTTGCGATTTTCGTACTTATTATAATACCTTTTACCTTTGTTTAGATTCAAGTTAGTGCGTGTCAATCCAAAAAATGGACCATTGCTCTAAGGAAACTATATTTCAAGTGTTGTCATTTTTTTTGTTTTACAGATAGATCTCAAAACTTCTTATATGTATACTCTATTTAACCATTGAAGTAAAATTCTTTAATATCATCTTTAAAAAGGTAATTTAGTTAAAGCGTTACAGCATGATGATCAGTTGGCTTGAAACAATCAAATAAGATACCTTTAAAATAAATATAGATAAAGAAATGACCGTAATAAGCTAAGTTAGGGCTTCTAGTTTAAAAGATTTCTTCACTGAAATACAGTACTAACTTTATCCACAAAGTGTCCCCGGCCTATACCTCTAGAACGACGAAAGATAGACAAATTTGGAGGTTAGGCAAGGATTCATAAACTTTTTTTATGTAACTTGCTTGAAATAAAACGTTGTTAGCAAATGATAATTTCGAAAGACCCGCTTTTCTCACGATTCCAAATGATTTTTAATGATTAAAACAGTCCATAAACCTCTTAAGTTTTACTTTAATTGTGGTAGTGCTTTTGATTATTTGTATATGGGTGTTATATTTGTTTATTGCGTTGGAAGGATGGGGGTTGAGAAAAAATGTTGCTGGGTTATGAGGATGTATTAAAAAAAATCCTTATTATAAATATTATTGAGAACAAAAAAATTATTAACAAACATAACTAGCTGTGATGATTCTAATTATCGTGTATTACAAAATATTTCAATTCCTAGTTGCACAAAACCAACGACGTCAAAATCTTAATAGATATCGACTAATTTTTTGAAACAAAAAAACAAATGGCCTTCTCGGCTAAAAAGGTTGCTTTTGTGTTTTTTGTCAAAACTGAAAAGTCCAAAAACGTAATCAACACACCTCCGAAAAACGGTTACAATGACAACAGCAAAATCAGCAACTACAAAATTTGATCATAATTTTGTTTTTTAATATATTTCAAGAAATTTGAAGTGGAAAGATAATTTCCATGCAAATGTGTTGATGATGAAAAGGTCAGTTTAATCAGGGTTAGTTGAAGACACACAAGTAGGCAATCGTAGCCATATCAAGACAATGGCAGGAAGGTTGTGAGTAAATAATTAGAAAGAAAGCGAGTGGTAATTGACTTCTTTCATCCATTATCGAACTCCATTGTTCTCAAGCTTACGATTTTCGTTGGTTGATCGCACTGCTCTTAGCAAACCAGATTGGACATATTGAGTTTAAAACTAACAAATAGATTAGTTAGTTCTACAAGCTAATGCTTGATTCCTCAGCATTCTAGTTTTTTTATGTTTATTCAACCATTTGTTTTAAAACTCTTCTGCACTAAAACATACGGAAGTATAAAATTTACGTTACCTTCTTGCCTTTTTTAGAAAAAACCTCTTTATAAAAGTTAACTGCTATCCATAAGTAATATACTTCTTCTCCTCCTTCAAGGAAATCAATGGATTCTCTTTCGTCAAATTGAAACTGGCAAATGCTTCTGTTCCGCAAAACATGTTTAGTTTCTAAAATAATTTTTACTCGTTGTTCCCAAGGCAACAAGACCATGCCAGCGGTTGCCAGGAAAAGAACAGGCGTCGTATCTCGTAACTCTCTTGGTACCAGCTGTTCTGCATCACGAATTAGTTTCCTTAGGTGGGTTTCTACGGCAAACTGATTACCAACAATGGAACTGATTCCAGGCTCAACCTAGATTCAGTATGTCAGAAAGAATTATCTTAATATATAGCTACCTCCCTAGGCCTAGTGCTGGTTCTAATAAGTTGTAGGTCATTCTAGCTCGACGACGAATATGAAAAGCATTCCAAAACGGTTCCCTTATATCTTTATATAAATTTCGTTTTTGGCTCCTCAAAAAGGTATTTTCTACAAATATTATTCTATTAACAATCTGCAAAATTGCGTAAGGAAAGGAATAATCGATCTCAGGAGGCTGCTATGTTGCACTGACGTCTGACTTCACAACATCAAACTGTCAATCAGCTCTATTGTATTGTTCGGACTATCTAATTGCTTTCATTTTTTGTAAAATTTTTTCTTTAAGTAGCTTAACAAAAAGCTTTCGTTTCTTTTATAAAGAACCGCAATTAGACGTCACGAATTAGAACGCAAGCCCAAAAGATAGAGCTCCTTCTTATCTTGCACATTTTGTAAACTATCTTTAATGACAAGTTGCGAAGACGCCCTAGAATGGAGTCTTTTTCTGGAATCCTAGGCAGACATCTATCTAGTCTTAAACAAACGAAAAACAATTTTGTAGTGCGGGTTCCCATCTAGGTTCAGAAATTTTTCATCGGTAGTCTTCTTTCAGCTGAGAATGTTATAGTTCTGATAGAAGCCATTGGTGCACCCCTTACCCCTCCGTTTGTGACTACACCGTTTTATGGGTACTCAAAGCTACAGCGACACTAGTCAGGCGATAAAATTTGCCCAGCAGCGATCTACCTTTTCAAAATTGTGATTTAATTGTTCAATGTCATCAGGTTGAGTAACTTTTCCTTGCTCGTTGGTGTGGATTTTAAAAATCGTCAGCTTGGACCCAGTTGTATCAACTTTCATCATAACTGCATACTTGGGTGGGTTTTTGCAAGTACACAGTCCAAGGAACCCAACTACAATAGCCAATGGTAGAGCAAACATCTGGTACAAAAATTTCCAGCTACCTGAGCAAAGTAAAATATAAAAAAAATAAAGATTTTCGGAAAAAGAGTTATTTTTTCCGAATTTTTGTCGCATGTATCATGAGAAGTTTTATAATGTGTTTAGCTGTCAATTTAATTGGTTTAAAATTGGAAGAGAATGCAGGTAAAATGATAATTATAAATGATCTAAAAGCAGTTTCCAGAGCTTTTAAATTTTGATTGAATCTATGCATAAATGATAAAGTTTAAAAAGAAACTGATTATAATTAATTAAGCCACAAAGCTTCAAAACTTTAAAAAATAGTAAAAAAATTGTACGTATTTAATTGTTTAAAAGTTAATAGTGTACTGACATGTTGTTGTCTGTATATTTTGTTACTGCAGCGTGCCTTGATTCAAGTTTCTTTCTTGTTCTAAGGGTCTGTGGGCTTAACTGAGAGGCGGGATGAGTTTCGTCCCAGGATAAAACTTGTCCCGGGACAAAAAGCTTTTTGTTTACTAGTTGTGCAGTTTCGTTCTGGGCTGTCGGGCTGAAAATGACGGCGATTCATCTCGCCCAGCACGGACATTGCCCCTGCGGATCGATTTTCATCATCAGAGAAAGAACGTCGCACGGGGTTGCTTTTGGATTATTGTCTTTATTCGAAGACGTGTAGGGTTGAAGTGATTCCCGTCAGAGCGAGTCCTTAATAGGATGCTTTATTCTGTGAGTTTGAAAGCTCTCAGGAGAGAAGAAACTAAGGTGTTGAAGAGAGTTGAGGCCAGCGAACACGCCTCTGTTTATGTCGAAAGCTTCAAACATGTTTCCATCATAATTGCACAGTACCCCGAGACCCTTCATGGAATAATTTGATGAAGCAGAAGAATTTTGGAGGGAAATCAATTAAGGGCAGGGTATTGAAGAGGCCTTCTTTACTGACGAAGTCAGAGGCCTTTGTTAGATCGATAAATGGAGTGTAAAGGTGCTGATTGTAGTGTCTAGGAAAATATGTATGTACATATATATGAAGTTTATAAGCAGTTGGTTTGTAGTGTCTAGAACAATATGCATGTATATATATGAAGTTTATAGGTACTTGGAGTATGTAAGAGATTAAACAAGACATGGCGATCATGAAGCTCGTGCGATGGTTTATATCCTGTTAATCCGAGCTAATCCGTAGATATAGTTCACTGATGTGTTCTTTCTATCTCCTCGAGTTGTCACAATGAGAAAATCATGTCCACAGTTGACTGGTTTGAGAAAAATCCACACTGGGATTTGGGAAACACCTTTTCAGCAAGCTTTTTGTTAAGCGGTAAACTTGGGTGAATAACTTTCCGTCATTGCACAGAAGTTGCTACAGTAGTTTTTGCGGTGGCTGCGATCTCCCATGTTTTTTACAGGGTTTTGATTAAAGAATCCTTCATCACCTTGGGTAGGGAATCCTCCTCCCAGCACCTGCTTTGCTACTGATGGAGGTTCTCAAGTAATTGACTTCCGTCACATTTGAAAACTTCAGCCGGGATGCAATCCTGCCAGTGGTCTTCCCAGAATTGCCTTTGAGAGTTCCTCCTTGGCGGGGGTCTCATCTAGCAAAAACAAAATGGGGAGCCTCTCATCATTATGCTGTCTAGGATATAGGGTGAGACAGAATTCATTTCATCATAGAGCTCGCTAAAGTGTTCCACCCAGCACTTCATTTGTCTTGATTTGTCAGTAAGGGTCTCATCAGTTGATATCTTCAGTGGTGCGGACTTTGAATGTGTAGGTCGAACTGCCTTCTTGATGATGCTATCACGCTTCTCGAATTTCCATTATCAGCAGCTGACTGGATCTCAGCACAGAGACTCATCCAGTAGTTGTAAGCGAAGCTATTACATACTACCTTGCCTTATTAACGGGTTGCTTCTAGTTAGGTGAGGGGCTACACTCGGAGTTCTGCAGGGCAATTTCTTTGCTTCGGTAGAGGTAGTATTACCGTTAAGCTTGTCTTGGCTATTAGATTCTTTCTTCCCAAAGGCCTTTAATGCTGCACCATTCATGGGTCGTTTCCCTGATGTTTGGTACCAGTGATCCTCAGTGTCGGGCACGTGACATTCTCCAATTTCGAGCTCAGGAATATAAGAATTTTGAGTCGCGTCTATCGTTGACCGATGGCCCTAATAACTTGCTACGGTTATTGTGTGTTCCTCCAGATAAAAACAAAAGAAAACAAGGCGGCTGAAGCCATTTAGCCCTAGATTTTGGTTGTCTAAATTTTGCACGTCCGCACGGCATGGAGTCTTTAGATTTTGGATATAACTACGTAGAGCGTATTCACACATTGATTAAACAAGCACTCGCGAACTGGGTTTACTGTGTTTCGTAGTTAGCCACGGAGTATGTCTGTTATTTTCGATCAGTTTAATATGATAACTTTAAGGGGTTTAATTCGAAGTGAAAATACACTCAGTGAGGTGCATTGAAAGTAAAAATTGTTATAGCTTAACCGTGAACACAATTGAAATATTCCAAAAACCTAACATCTAACTGTCTAACTTCTCTCCGTTTTTACAATTTAAGTGAATATCAAAGCCTCACCTTGTTTGTTATAATTATGAGCTGCCTTGCTTCAGAACTCAGTAGAAACTGCTTGTCTGCTGTATATACGAGAATGGTCTCTGTAACAACTTTGTAGATGTTTCAAATGTTTCACTTGTTGAAGCAGACAGAGTAGTCATTTATGTGGAGGATTACGTCAACTCATTCAACAATTGGTACGGATATTAAGCCTGATTTCGTGGTTTTTGCTAAAGTTATATTAAAGTAGTCCAATTATGTTTTGTTCCGTTCTTTATTTTAGAATTGCTTGGCCTTAGATTTTCGATAAAGTTTTCTATTAGCTCTTCTTGTTGAAACTTTGTGTGAACGGTGAATTTATGAGTATAAAACCTTTTGTGATTACAAAACAATTACACATGTGATCACCAGGAAACACACGCAACTCTATTGTTTAGAACAATGAAGTTCTGAAATAAGAGGTAGTAACTCCTGCTATATTGATATTGAGGTTTTAAAGTAGCCAATCAGGTAATGGGTAATTAAAGTTTGATCATTGTGTTTTTGCTAAGATTCTGTTAAAGTAGCAAAGGTATAATTCGTTCTGCTCTTATGGTTAACATCTCGTTTGGTCACTGAGAACTTCTAATGCCCTTTTGTTGAAAATTTGTGTGAAAGTGGAATTCATGGGAGCAAAGCAGGTTTTGATTACGAAACAATTAGTCAATCTGATCACCAGGAATCCCATATTGTTGAGATCAACGGAGCTCTGAAATAAGGGACAGTAACTCCTGCTGCATTGATATAGGTTCTTAAAGTAGCCAATCTAGTAACGGGTACTTAAATCTTGATCATTGTGTTCTTGCCAAAGTTCTGTTAAAGTAGCCAAAGTATGATTAATTTGTTTAGGTCTCAAGCATAATTAAGTTTAGCCGTAATTTCCGAAGAAATTTTTCGAGTATTTCTTCTAGTTAAAAATTTGTTTGAACTGTGAATTCTTGAATGTAAAACTTCTCGTTATTACGAAACAATTAGTCATTGTGTTCACCAGCAGTCCCATACAACTCCTTACTGTTGAGATCAATGGAGCTCTGAAATAAGAGGCAGTAACTCCTGCTGCATTGATATAGGTTCTTAAAGTAGCCAATCAAGTAATGGGTACTTAAAGCTTGATCATTGTGTTTTTGCCAAAGTTCTGTTAAAGTTCCCAAAGTATAATTTGCTTAGGTCTTAATCATAGTTTAGCTTAGCCTTAATTTCCGAAGAAATTCCTCTAGTTGAAAATTTGTTTGAACTCTGAATTCTTGAATGTAAAACTTCTCGTTATTACGAAACAATTAGCCAATGTGATCACCAGCAATCCTATACAATTCCTTCTCGTTGAGATCAATGAAGCTCTAAAACAAGGGGCAGTTACTCCTGATGCACTGATATTTAGGTTCTAAAAGTATCTCCAATCAAGTAATAGGTATTTGAAGATTGGTCATTGTGCTTTTGCTAAGGTTATGTGAAAGTAGTCCGAGTATGTTTTGTTTCGTTCTTTAACGTAGAAATGTTTGACCTTAGATTTTGAATTACCTCTTCTTGTTAAACTCTGTGTGAACTTTGAGTTCATGAATGCAAAACTTCTTGTGATTACAAAACATTTAGTCAATGTGATCACAAGCAATTCCAAACGTCTTCTTATTGTTGAGATCAATTGAGCTCTCAAGTAAGTTGCAGTAACTGCTGCCGGAATAAAAGTGGTTTTAAAGCTTTATCGTTGTGCTTCTGCCAAGATTCTGTTTAAGTAGATAAAGTGTGTTTTGTTTAACTTAATAACTGATTTAATTGTGCCTTAAATTTGCGCGAAAGTTCTTCCACTACCTCTTCACTTCAAACTTTGTATGAATTGTGAATTTAGGAACCCAAAATTGCCTATGACTACGATACAATTATTCAATGTGACCACCAGCAATCCCGTACAACTCCTTATTGTTAAGATCAATTGAGTATTTAAAACAAGAGTCGGTATCTTTTGCCGGATCCATAGAGGTTCTTAAAGTAGCCAATACGTGATTTATAATTAATCTTCACCGCTTTGTTTTTGCCAAGGGACTGTTAAAGTAATCTAAGTATGTTTTGTTCGGTTCTTTGTTATAAAAAAAACTTGGCCTTAGATTTTGAAAAAAAAACTTTGTGTGAATTGTGAATTCAGGAAAGCAAAACCGCTTGTCGCTACGAGTAGACATTGTGACACCAAACATCCCCGTACAAATCCTTATTGGTGAGATCAATTGAGCTCTTCAAGCAATAGGCAGTAACTCCTGCCGTATCGATACACGTTTTAAAAGTAGTCAGTTAAGTAACGGGTGTTAAGCTTGATCATTGTGTTTTTGCTAAGATTCTATTTAACTAGCCCAAGTATGTATTGTTCTGTCTTAAGCATTTAATTGTTTGGCTTTAGCTGATTTTCGAAAAAAAAGGTTTTCTATCATCCCTTCTTGTTGTATTACTTTGTTAATTGTGAATTCAAGAAGGGAGAACAGCTTGTGATTACGACACAGTTAGTCAAGTTGACTACCATCAATCCCATACAACTACTTATCGGTGTGATCAATTGAGCTCTGAAAGTAAGAGGCAGTGTCTCCTGCCAGATTGGTAGAGGTTCTTAAAGTATCTAATCAAGTAACGGTTATTAATCATGATCATTAAGTTTGTTTATTATCTCTTCTTGTTGTAACACTGTGTCATTTGTGAATTCACGAAGGTAAAACAGCTTGTTAATACGACACAATAAGTCGAGTTGGACACCAGCAATCCCAATTAACTTCCTATTGTTGGGATCAATAAAGCTCTTAAATAAGAGTTAGTAACTCCTACTGGATTTAAAGAGATGTTGATTAGCCGGGATCCGTCAGACCGAAAAGCCGCCAAGGGCGCTTCCTCAAAGTAAGTTTAGCCAGGCCTTTGAAATCTCAATGCCGCTTTATTTGTTGAGGTTGTTCGGGTGTAGTTTAATCTGGATAGCCTCTTTGACACTTCGGGAATACCAGTGTTGATCTCTTCCCACACACTGGACGTTCTTCCAGTTCGGGTAGTGTCCGGTCTGATGCGTTTGCTCTGCTACCGCTGATTGTAGTTTCTTGCCCTGTCGATTATAACGTTCATGTTCTTTCATTCTAGCTTCCAAGTCTTTTCCGGTCTCGCCAATGTAGACTTTGTCGCACTCGCTGCATGGTATTCGGTAGCTAGACTACTCCATCCTGTCGGTCGTGGGGGACTGGGTCCTTATATTAGGTCGCACGAGTTTGTTTCTTAGGGCAGTCTTGGATTGGAACACTTTTCGGATCTTGTGGTCTTTAATGTTTGGCGTGTTATAAACTTCCGACAGGCCTTTGACTTACGGGAGAAGTATTTGGATACTCTGTAAATCTTATTTACTAACTTTGTAAATCTGTTTTGTTGGTAAGAAGAGTATGTAAAAACAATTAACATAGGATGTAAGCTCTCTGTGAATTGTAATTTGATTTACATTCAAATGTAGTGTGTAAACTAGATTTATATAGTGTGTAGAATACCTGTAAATGAACAGAAAGGAGGAAAAATTTACAGATTATGTAAATAGTCTGTAAATGGGCAGGAAAGAAGCCGAATTCACATAGTGTGTCATTTGCAGAAAGGAGGCCCGATATATTTTCTTCAAAAACTTTCTGTCGTCTTGGGAAAGTGTTGGTTGTTCTTCAGTTCTTTCGGCAAAATCTGATTCGCGGATCTGCCTTACAAGAGGATTGATTACTTCTTTCGCACAAGTCTGGAAAGCAAATTGACATGTCTTGCTAGTTGCACTTGATTGAACTTGCTGTGACGGCAATCGAACCGATGACTCTAAAACTTTGCGTGTAACAATACGATGTGTGATGTTGCCTTCATAGTACACATCATCTGGTTCTTTGACATTTGGATTGACTGGGCCGATAATTCCCCATCCAAGATCAGTTCGCAGCGCATAAGGATAGTTTCCATCATCAGTAGGAATTACTTCACGAGGCATGACTGCGCGAGGGCAATTTTTTCCTATAAAGAGACCCACCTCTATGTCATTTCTTACTGACATTAGCTGATCTATGATCGACATCAGATGAAGCCATCGACGTGCTGTTGTGGGACTAGGAATACGACTTCTTTTGGCTGGAATATTCGGACTTGTAAACGTTGTTGGAAACTGAATTGATTGTTTGTGGTTAATATCTTTCACCACCAAACCTTTGATCCTTTGAGTATCAATCAGTTCGTTCTCTGTGTGCATTGTGGTTAGAAGTAACTGAGTGTTTTTTCCTTCGATACCAATGGAATTAAGCGTGTCCTTTGCTATGAAGGTAGCATCTGACTGGTCATCTAATATAGCGTAAACAAGTTTCTCATTCGTAGGGTTATCAGAGTGCGATAGCCACACTGGTACAAACAGAGAATTTACTTCGTGCTCGCTATTGACATCGGTTTTTCTGCAATGTGCGTTTGCTGCTAACACGTTGTTCTCACCTTTCTTTACGTCGCCGTGGAGAGGGGTAGGGTGCAGGCTACCGCATATTGTGCATTTCTTCTTCTGATCACAGTTCTTTGACCTATGACCTTCATTCAAACAGCCGAAACAAAGCGACTTTGACTTTGCGAACTCCTTTCTGTCAGACACAGACGTCTTCAAAAACTCAGCACAAGCGTCCAGTTCATGGAATCCCTTGCAGAATGTGCAGTTGTGCGCTGACATGTTTTTAGAAGTTGTTGAGAATGCATGCGCAAGTTTCGGTTTAAGCAATTCTTTCCCGACTTGCTTACTTTCCCCTTCTTTCAGTGCGTGATATGGTACGACAGGTTCGCACGCAATGTCAGCCTCTTTGGCAAGAAACCTTACAAACACTGTAAAAGGCGGGAACTTGCTCTGCTCTGCTTTAAACTGATGTACATGGCGTGCCTATCGATCAACGATCCACCTCAGGAGTTTTTGCGATTTTCCTGTTCAGAACCTGAAGGCTATTGATTTTATCCATTACCTTTTCACACTGCACTAGGAAATCAGCATACTTTCGAAGTCCCTTAGCGTCACTTACGGCCACAACAAACGGATCACCAAAACGTTTGGCTAGCATTTCTTTGGCGTTTTTGTATGCGTCTTCTGA
Organism: Hydrozoanthus gracilis; assembly: GCA_025388745.1. Lineage (NCBI taxonomy): Eukaryota > Metazoa > Cnidaria > Anthozoa > Zoantharia > Hydrozoanthidae > Hydrozoanthus > Hydrozoanthus gracilis. The sequence goes on from JANVCF010164629.1 coordinate 11,034, forward strand.
ATCAAGAAACATATACCCATCGACAACTTCCTTGGCTTCACCGCCAACATACTTGTCGAGGAAATAAAGTTTTTCTGAAAGTGAAACGGCGCGACTTTCTATCAGAGTCTCAAACGACTTAAGAGGCTATCCACGAGAAAACCATGCAAAGGGTGCTACAGTGCACATCACAGAATTGGCTCAAATTTTCCACAC
>JANVCF010164740.1:0-11227 GCA_025388745.1 Hydrozoanthus gracilis
CTCACTCTCAAATTAAACCAGATTTTATTTTAACCTTTGATGAATGCTAGAGCCATTGATGACTGTTTAAATAATAAAATGTATTGCTTGCAAAGTAGGTATTGTGTTTTTGAGGTTTTAATTTTGTACTGCCAATATATACTAAAAGTTAAATTCTGAATTTCTGTCTCATTTTTGAATTAGGAATATTTGCTTCATATTAGCTTATATTAATACCTTAACTCATCTAATGAGGTGAAAGGGTATGACTATAAAAAACTTTTATTTGTGACTTTAGTTGTAGTTAAAAAGTAGATAATAATTGATAACTTCATTGTAATGTCAGTTTCTGAACAAGATGTGTCATATAGTTTATGTCTTATTTCTTCTATATTAGAACAAAGTTTCTTTGATTAATACTCATTTGTATCAGAATTGAAATAAGGACAGCTTTCAACAAAATTTAATCGGAAGTTTTGTAACAAAAACTAGCTTCTTGCCCAAATATACAACTGTGGTGGTTAAACCATTTTGTGAGAGTTTAGTAGCTTTTCTAATAAAGCATCCTTTAATTCAAACTGATTAGATTAGTGCGTGAACAAAGATCCAGTGACTGCACTCGCTTTCTTTTGGCTCACAATTAAATTGAACTAATTGCCTGAATGAAACAGAGTGTTGTGTTGAACATTACAACAAAAACCGTCATTGCTAGCATGTTGTGCATTTTGCCAAGACAATTTTGTAGTGCTACGCTATTGGGTTTTTATATTTACGCCAAACTTTGCAGTGAATAGCCATAACATTACAATCAAGCATTCTTGTTTTAATGGGAAAATGCTGCCCAATTTATGTTGAGCAAAACCAATGTTTAAGTACTATTCGCGATTCTATCAAGCGAGAAGATCGTCCAGGTATTGTTCCCATCACAATGGCGATTGTCTTAAGCTCTCAATGTTAAGAAACAATACTTTCAATCAAGCTTTCTCCTCGCTAGGCAATGGTCAGTCAAAAAAACTATTTAACTGCAACGGACTTATATTACATTTTTCCTGCCCTCGTTGAATATTGAAATATTGATGACTGTTTTATCTTTTTCGTGGTTTGAACACACTGAATGGCTAAGAGTTGTGGTCATGTACGTAGCAAGGTTTTCGAACAACGAAAAATACACATCTCCTTTTGCTTGGAGGGGTAATTTCTGACATTAAAATATTAACTTATCAGACTAGAAAAAAGTAAATATGCAATTACTCGTGTTGTGTTAAGACTTAACCCGTAAACCAACCAAAAAAACACATACATGCACGTACTTCAGTCTACAGCGGGGTTTGTCTAATGGATTTGTGAACTGTCAACAATCTCTATATGCAAAATCTTAGTGAATTGTCTAGTAATTGTTGCAAGCTTCGTTCTTTAAGCAGATCAATTTAATCGAAAGAACGTTTCTCATCTGCAAATGTTGCTATAGAGACATTCTCTTAAATTTTCATCTAAAATGGTTTATTCTTTAAAGGATTCGGCGTAAAATGTCGAAGTCTTTCAAATATTTGTTATAAAATGGCGGCCTGCACTGATCGCGCGAACCGAAAAACGGTGTGTGTTTTAGTAAGATTAACAGAGATTAAACCTATAAATTCCAACTTGAACAGCCATTGTTATATACTTTCAGCAAGATTCGAAGAAAACAGCCTTTTTTCATTGAAGCTGGTTTTTTTATACCCGTGTCGCGTGCCAAGATGTCAACTGCTTTCTACCTTCATATTGAGGTTTAATTGAAATTTCTTTATCTAATGTCTTTGCTAAAACTAAATTTACCTGGAGTGCATCCATGATGGATTTTCTGAATTAGTGCAAATTTATTTCTATTAGGAAAATAGAACTAAATTGCTACCCTCTTTGCATAGTTGGCCGCGTACCTCGGCACTGAGTATTGTTTATACTATGCGATTTTAATTATTTAAATCCCAAATTTTTCATGCTTAGAAAAAACTCGACCTATGCCAGTATTTTCCCTGAATTGAAGTGAAAAAAACGCATAAGTATAGAATAGGTCGTTTGTCAGCGTGTTGGTTCGATTTGGCTTGGACAGTTCTCGAGGCTATCAGTGAAATTATTCCGAGTTTAGTCAATATTTTGATAAAACAAGCTCCCAAGTTCATGACAAAAAAACAAATGTCACTGGTTTTGAAATCGAACTGACTTCTGTATGTTTGTCTGCTAACGCAATACCTCGCACAGCCCAGAAGTGTTTTTGGCAAATAAATATTGAAAAGCAGTTTTGTTTTATAGGTATTTTGATTTCGTGAGCATATCAGCCTTTAGGCGAAATGTTTCAATCTCTCAAATAAAAAAAAACCCGTCGAAACAACAGGCGAATCAGCCACAGCCATATTTCACACTGCCATCTTGAGAACGTGTGGAGTATTTCTTGGTCGGTCGTCGATTTGCGCGAACCATGACGAGTTATCGTTAAACTATCGACGGACCGTAGCTTCGCACTTGAAAATCCACTCAACACGGTCGAATAACGATCGAAAAGAAGCCTGCTTCGTTTGTCCAAATATTTTTAAAACGGCGTTTTTTCTGGCCGCTAAGCCCAACAAGTGCTCGAGCGAGCTGCCTGTTCAAACCAAACTCCTGAAGTAATAACGCAGGAGTAAAGGTACATCAAAGCGAACATACTTTTAAAACTAATACCCCAAAGTGAAAACCGGCTGAGGATTTACAGCTATGAATTACTTATCCTTAAGTTTTCTTACCCAGTAACCACGACGACAAAGTCGAGTACGTTCCATCCAGATCTGAGGTAAGAATCCGTGTGTAATACAAACCCAAGTGCTATGATCTTTAGAACGGATTCTAGGCAGAAGATTGCTAACAGATAGATCTCGGCCTTTTCCTAAACGAGAGAGAAAAAAACTGATTACAATATGGAAACGACGAGCAGGTACCAGACTATAGGAAATAGCTGGTGTCGAGCCGGACTTGCTGAACACATTCTGTATAGAACAGTATGCATTTCCGCGAGCTGTCGGCTGCGATAAATTCATGAAAGAACTCTGTAGATTCTTCTCTTACCAACGCAATGTTCAGGTCTGATTTGTCTTCGTTTGGAAGTGGAGTATTGGCAGCCAGTAGAACACAGTTGACAAAAATCGTCAACAAAATGAAATATTCAAAAGGCTTGGTCTCTGTTAAGGAAATACAGCACGAGTAAAACGAATTCTGGACAAAAATTATTAGACATTACATAAAGAAGAAAGATAGAATAATTGCCCATCACCGTGCTGGTGTATGGAAAAAAGTCAGAGATTGCACGATAACAAACACGGAGCACAACACTAGGAATTCTCGCGAACACGCATAAGAATGGACAACGCCATGGAGTGAAAACACAGCGCAAACCAGAAACAGTTGCAAGGATACTTTAGACTCGACGATTTTCTTGCACACACGACGAAGAATATTTTCTTCAGATAATATAAATAATGCTCGATTGGATGATATGATTCCCATCAGTGAAAGTGGGGCAACATCGGCACCCTGAATTGACTGCGATCGACTTGTAGCGCGTTGGCTGGAATTCGCCATTCGCGATTTATAGTATTCCTCAGAGGGGATGGAAGACGGCCTTCTTGTCATGTCGGCCATATTTTTCCCCACTAGACAATTGAGCCAGTAATCCAAGTCACAGTTTCACCCGGAGGAATTGGTAAAATTTCCTAGATTTACTCGAGGGCCCCGTAGCAGCCATAGAATAATAATAATAATACACTTTTCTCTGCCGCCAAAGCTGGCCGGCCTTCCCTTGACACTAAATGCTAATTAAAACACGAGTCTATAATCAAGTAGCGAGGTGGCCTATCAAATGGGCCGAGAGCAACAGTGCGTCACGTGACTCGCGCCAATCTGCTGCTTGGGTGGGCGAGCTGGTGAAGTCATTGCTAAAGTCGCGTGTGTAAAGCATAACAAAAGCGTGAAACTGTAGGTGCAGCTCAGTCTTCGCAGACAAAGTAATTAAGATCCATACAGGATTATACGTCGCTTTTGGGACTCATTTTGGAGTTTATAAAAAGGGACTTGTATATGCTCAATCCCACAGATCGTTGAGGCGGGATAATGAGATAATCTGAACAGGAAAGCAGCGCGCGTCGAACCGTTTACCATTTAAGTGGTTTCACGGTTCGCGTACCTCGAAACAACCGAAGCGCGCGGCAATATTTTGCAGTATTGTGCCCGTGGCAAAATGTAATCAAGACAGTGGTATCAGATTTTTGACTCGTCCGTTGGTGTTGGTCGCTTTGTGACTAATTCAATGTCTATTCAGTTCAATTTCACTTCACTAAAGTTTCAAACCTTTAGGTGGGGGAGATGCTTAAATACCTGTCGAGTTTTATTAACAATCGCAAAAAGAATTTTTTTTTACTAGTTCTTTTGTTCAGATTGTAAAAACAAACTCTGAAACTGTCGCTTTTTTCTGTCTCCAATCCTTAGGAAGGACTCGTTTCACCAATGAAATTTTAACTGAAAATTATTTACTTGTTTCTTTTGGAATTGTTTTGAAAACAAACATGAAGTCACTTTGGTCTCTTTCGCTTTGTTACAAGGAAATCGATCTGTAGTTTCATTTCACTTTAGTATTTTTCTGACTGGTAAACGAAAACGAAAACAGTAAAACAGTTCTAATTTTAAAGGCAATGATAACTGCATTGGAAGCGGCGCAGCCCCAACGGATTCTGTCATTTCAACAGCCCTATATCATTTCTTTATTATTAAAATATATTTCTGTTGGCCTTGAAATAAAAGATTGTGTTGTTTGCGAACGATTGCATCAGTATTGTGTTTGCTTGTGTTTGACTTTCCGATGGCCACTTTGTTTCCCTTCTTTGACCTCGTCAGCAAAGTTCATATGCCTTATCGCGTAGAAAATTAACCGAGTGAAATTTTTACACTCCCGATATTTCACACTAAAAAGAAACTTCTGATTAAAAAAGATGCCAAGATGTGTTAGCCTTTGCAATATTTATGTTTCCTAAATGACGCGATAAAGTCGGCCTTTTTCCTGACATGAACATATCACACAGAAAAATGTTCATACAAGAAATGATTTCTTGTTTTCAAATTACTGATACTTTTATTACTCGAGATCTGTGTTGAATTAACTGCGGCAACAAGAAAAGCCGAAGATGAAATTTCTACAGTTGGTTGATTTCGACGCTATAAGTTATTCATGTGTTTTGCCCAGCTGTCTGTTAAATGTTCTCACGTCGAACCGGTAGGAGGTACATGAATTCGGCTTACGATACGAAACATTTTGTTTTTTATATTGTCTTACACTGTGGTTCAACACTCGCGCCGTTCTTAACGTTAAACTGCACTGTCTGCCTTAAATTCCGTTCGCATTTCGAGTGTTTACGAACGTACTGTTGTCTGCCGGTTATTGAAAGACAGCTAAACTTCCGATCGCTCGGCTTCGAATGCAATGTGACTCACAAAGAACTGGATGTCCGATTGGTTTTTAAAACAATATCAACTTATTTGTGCACGGTAAACATCTGACCACAGAAAGGCTATGGCGTTTATGCTCTTAAACTTAATTTAAGGTTAGCAACACATTGGTTCCGATCGGAATTAGCACATTTGTGGCAAAAGGGTTTCCTCGAAGGCCAGTAAATGTCTGGACTTCTTGGCACGGTGCGAATGACAATATGACTTCCCTTGCAGTGGCACTCATCACTGCATATAGCTTAAAAAGACCTGTTTGTCTATTGTTCATTCAGACTAAGAATCTAGCGAATGTTAAGTTTAAATTATAGGTTGTTGTTTTAAATTCTTTCAACTACATCGCATAAATCCAGTTTGGATTGAAAGCCCGTGAAAAACGTGTGCCCGTTCTGTCAAATTGTGGTAAAGTGACGCATTCGGTTGAATTTGTTTCGTCTAGCTTTGTTTCAGTGTCGGACAAGAATTTTGTCTGAGAAGCACATTGTGTGTCTCAGTTTCTTTCGATTAATATGCAAATTGATGGACTAGTTAAAAAGTACAAAGACAGTAATTTGCAAATATAGCACAGTCTAATTGGGTGGCACAGTGTTGAATCCACACACAGTAAAAAACACCTGTCCAGAAAAATTTTCTCAATTTTTTTTAGTTGAGTGTAATTCATTGTGCTTAAAGTTCGCCGTTGTGTAGATGATGTCTTTGAACATTTCTTCAAAAGCTCCAAATTGAGTGAAAGAAGTACTTTCGTCTTAATACGGAGAATTAAGCTCTATCAACTGACAACGAAAAAAAATCGCTTTGTATACCGGATCAGTTTTCAAGCAGGAAAACCTAAATGAACGGATATAGAATGCTGACGAAAGAAAAAAAAAACTGAATGATGAAGTGACAGATAACTATAAACTGAAATATAAATTTAGAACAATTGAAAATTCGATATCGCTCTGTAGAGAAACATATTGCCTCGAGAAACCGAGGCACGACCTGGTCTTGATATGAAGCAATAAAACTTAAAAAGTGATGTTTCCAGAATTTTGTGCTATTTTCATAATCTATTTAAACCGCGTAGATAAAATGTTTTGAAGTTAAAAACTACATTCCCATTTAATTGAGCGATTAGACTTCATACGAACCGCGTGGAAGGTGAAAAAGCGAAGTAGTCGTGTTTGTTTGCCCTCTACGTCTAAGGAGTAAGGTACTGCAATAAAATCGTTTTGACCTCGAGGTTCAAAAGGTTTCTTTGGTTTGAAACATATAGGAATGCATTTTCGGATTTGATCACAGGTGTTTTTTTTCGAACTGTAATGTGTAGGAACCGAAGAATAGATGAAAGACAGCCCTTTTTCCACTATAATTTTGTTATCTGGCTCATATAGCCTTTGTGGAAGAATATCGTTCATTATCATGTATTCTGATCACCTCGGTTTGGTTTTGGAACTCAATGGTATCAACCATTCTTTTCATGACAGTTGTTGGCAATCAGATACACGAATGAGAAGTTTCAATATGTATTAGGAAGATAATTTCAACTCTATTCCAAATTTGCCGTTAACCCATCGACTCCTTAAAGCATTTGTCATTAACTTAACTCTCCAGCTTACAGTAACATTCAAATGACAAATGAGCAGATAAGTGCTAAGAGTATGCCCAAAAACTGGGAAATTAATTACGAAATTCGCCCAAAATACTCAAAGAAATATCATGGGCATTAGTTATTAAAATATACGGACACGTCATTTGACGTCCTTAGAAAGTATAGTCTTTTTTCTTGTGGATGTGTTTGGCGTTTACTGTTGATTACGAAATTCCTAGATTTTCTCTTCGCCAGGATTTGCACTGGCGAATTTGTTCGCAACAGTCTTGTTAGACTGTTCGGACAAGTCCTCAAATAAAAAAGTTGCTTGTAGGCACAGCGTTTTAAACCATTATCATGTTAAATTTTTCTCAATCCTGGCCCCTAGATCTAGTTTCCGTAGTGTTAAGCGGACGAGTCTTTGACTCCTCAATCACCGCAGGACTTTATACAGCAGAGTCGACAGGAACAGTTCGGGTACTAGGGCTCGAGCTCCCCTGGATGTATTAAATAGGGTTGCATTAATCAAATATTTAGTTATATTTTAAGCAGTAATTTGTTTATAAACACAAGGGGGATATTTGGAGAATAAATAAAAAAAAACCCAACAACAGAAAATCACAAGCCTGACAGGGTACATCCGTTTTAATGCATAATTTAAACACAACTGATACAACCAGTAAACTCAACGGTTTGACCTTCGCGTCTTCTTGGATAATAACGTTAGGCTGTCGGCCCGAAAGGCATATCTCGAATAAGAAGACGTACACTGCTATTGCTTGTTCTCCTGCAACACCTTGGCGGAGTCAAAAATGCAAAAAAAAAACACAATAACTCCGCACACCTGGCAATTTAATTGCATTTATTAAACTCTGATGAATTTTTGCAAGTCGGTTTGTCCTGACAGACACCAAATAACGGTGATAAATTACTTCATTCCAGCAGTCTGGGCCCAGCTGTTCAACTGAATAAGCCAGAGTGGCCCATACCAAGGGGTTTTAAAGCTTTCAATCCACGCTCGTGCTTCTCACGATCTATTAACTATGGGCCTGAAAACTTGTAGTTAATTATCTATAGTCTTTGAAATATAGAGCGTTGTTTGTTCGCAAAATACGCCCTTCGTTGTAAAGATTGGTATATATTATTTTCTTTTCAACGCAGTGTTCTGAAAAAAAACCGGCTTTTGAACGATTGGGCCCAGGAGCTAAGTTTTTTGGTAAAGTTTCTTACGCCTTTCGTTGTAAAGATTGATTTTTTTTTTCTCTCAACGCAGTGTTGTGAAAAAACCGGCCTTTGAGTGACCATGCATTGGAGCTTAGTTTCTTGGTAAAGCTTCTTAGTCGGCCGCAGGGTCCTGGTAACTAGCGGACAAGAAGTGACCTCACTGAATCGAACACTGCTCGTTCTTGTCATCTTTGGACGAATGCCGGCTATTAAGAAAGCTCTGAACATGTTTTTCGTCTTTCTCCAACCTGAAAATAAAAAAGAATTGTTAAGAAATAGGAAAAACTGCCGTTTTAGTATTAAGTTGACCGCCATAAACAAGTCCATTAATATAGTCATAGATGGAAAAATTATGTCGATTTGACTGAATGACAGCGGGGAACTTTTTCTTAAATCATAGCAAAATTATTTGGCGCTCATTGGAGGGTGATATAATTTCGAAGGTTTTCGAAAAATTTTTTAGCCATTTTTTTAAAATTTTCCGAAAATTTTTTTAAAACTCGTAAAAAAATTAAAGCAACTCCGAATGTTCCAATGATATGCAAAGGTTTTCAAACTCCAAAAAAGTTTAAGATAAATACTAGAGGTAACCAAAGGTTATGAAATGCGGGCGGAACACGTTTTCTTATCTTTCTTTTATCGTGCTTTTATAATTACTGGGCTACCTGTGGTAAGACCAGTGTGAAAATTAGTTTGTTTTTCTTTTTGGTTTATTTTTATTTATCGATTTTGGCTGAACAAAATTGAAGCAAGCGTTGAGATGTTTCGTGAAAAATAGGTTGCGTGCACCTCTTGTCGTCCGCAAAAATAGGTTAAGCAACACTTTCATCTTTGCGTCCATGTTGCCGTTCCCTTGAACAAAACAATTTTGATTTCTTTTGTTTAGGAAACCAACATTGCCGCTTCGTCCTTTGTCTTGAATCGCGTCTCCAAGGAATGATTACAACCCAAGAATATGCGCCATTCTTTTCCGACTTTGGGCAGTTTAAAAAATGTGTTGATTATACAGTCCCAAGACACTGATTGTTTTGGATGTAATTGTCGAGTCAACAAGCGGTGAAAATCGTGTTGTGGAGTAATACTAATTCCTTCTACTGCCATACTTCCTTGTAGGTCATTCGTGTCTTCGTTGCGATTAAAACACGAATGATTCACTTAAGCTTTTGTTGCGCTCATGAAAGTACGAATTACGAAATGCCAGAGCCGTAGGTAACATTTTTTGTTAGAGAGGGGGGTGGGTAGTCGATTTTATTTTGTTCTTTATTCTTTTTTTTTACTTCTTGTCTATTTTGGTTGAGGGGGGGGGGAGGAGGAGCGGTGTTTCCTTACAGCCCTGGAAGCCCAAAAGCCATTGTTATTACCAGGTGTTTACTCACTGTTGTATCTGAGAATCTTCCACTTGAACAAGTTGATCCCTCATATTCACCACGCCCACCAACTCGTCAATCAGTTTCATTTCCTGCTGTCTGTCTTCTTCTGTTTTTTCCCAATCTGAATAATAGAAAGAGTTAACCTAAGATAATAGTTACTAAAAATTACTGAACAGGGGATGCTAGTTGGATTTTATTGTGACAAGTTCTGTTTTGGTGTGTGGGACCTTCGTCGTTTAGAGCCTGGTAAGTGAGGGGTAGGATTTCAAAATTAATTTGGAACTTGGTTGCGTCAGAATGAGTGGATCCACTCATTCACACGCAACCAAGTTCCAAATCAATTTTGATGGAATCAAAAAAGGAACGACTCACTTGAACCGGATGGGTTAAACGAGATGTTCATGAACGGGACACTGGAGGTAGATGTGGAAGGGTTTGCACGACTGTTTACCTTCTTTGGCCATCAAGAGTCGTAGTTCCCTGTTGATCATCTCGTGTTTCCTCTCCAGCTCGTCCACTTTCTCGCTGACAAACAAAATAAGTGGATTACAGATGCGTCAAGTCACGTGATTCGACGCGCGAAGACTTTGACAAATGTTGCATGAAGAATAATTTGGGAAGTGGGAAAAACAAAACGTGTGTGCGTTCAAACTTGCCTCGTGGTTTGGAATGGTAAACTAAAAGGATTTTGTGCCCGTGGATTGGGGCTTATTCGATCTTATTTTTCGTTTTAACATGACGTCATAGCGATCATGTCGGTGTTCTTGAAGAAAAGATTTTTTTCTTTTGTTTAGCATTCCAACACGGCCGCTTCGGCAACTATCTACGGAGTACGAGAAAACGAAGAAAACAACTTCTCTTGTTAACTTCGGGAGAGTAATGTCAGTCCAAGCTAAACGTATTGTAAAATCTCGTAGCTATTTCAGTCGCTTACCGACTGAACATCATCGAAACTTATAAGAACGCAGGTGGGAGTAAGGAGAGACCGAGCAGGAAACAAGTGACTTACAGTAAGCTGAGCTCGGTTTGACGTCTGACCAGCTCGTTCTTTTTATTGACCAATATGAACCACTCCTGCATGAGTCTTTCTTCTTCATCCTCGCAGCCTGTACACACAAGAAAGGGCAATAAAATCATCTACGTTTGACACGAACTAGTCATAAATCATTTAAGTCCCCATCAAGCTTAACTGAGCAGGTCGGGGACTGGTAACCTGTGACATAGCAGCAGTCAAGTTATGTGTTTTTTGTTTTAAAATTTTCATTTATGTTAAAAAATGTCATAAAATTTTTATTTCGAACAGTTTAAAGGGAATAAGTTATAACAATGACTGTTGTAGCTAGAATTGAATATTTTGAGATAAAAAGATCATCTCTGCTTATGCTTTCTGCTTACGTCATCATTGCACGCTTCAAGTCTAAAAAATGTAACAGGAACGGTGAGGAAAGGTTTTATTCTCAAAAATAACTTATTAAAGGGTTTTACTTTTCATCTGGAACTTTAAAAAATAAGCTTGATAGGGACTTTAATTATAAAACAATGTGGATAAAAGGCGCCTTTGGATTGGTTAAAGCAGTGT
>JANVCF010164851.1:0-11226 GCA_025388745.1 Hydrozoanthus gracilis
CCCAATACCAGCTAATCACCCAATTAAGGTTCATTGTGGCTAAATTTATAACCACTGATCATGCATCAGCATACCAGAGTTCAGATTCAATAGTTGAAAGCTTTGCGTGCACGATGACGTCTTTGTTTACGCTCTTCCTCATTAGCGTACAAATAGTTACGTGTTAGCGTCAAAAATAGTTTCTTTAGACTATACATGCAGTTTCAAAGAAGGTATCGGTGTCAAAGAGACGCAAAGCCGATCATGGGTGAGTACCTACATTATTTGTAAAATTAATATCATCGATCATAAGAACGGTAAATATTGATCTCATTTGTTCAGAAGAGGCTTAGCTCTGAAAGAACTACTTCTCAAATTTTATCTCCAATTAGGAAGAGAGACAAATATAATGGTAAACAACAATTCATCTATGTTCGACCGACCCTAACTTATTCACGTTTCTTTCAACTCTTCTTTCTCGACCATCACTAGAATGCGTACAAATTTTAAAAAGTCCTCTGATATAAAAGTTAGTGAACATTCGATGCTCGGTCCGACAGGGTTTCGAATAATGCACATGAGTTTATGATAAATGTTTCGTTTATTACAATTAAACCAGCTGAAGTTTTTAGCTATGTCCAACACTGACAATACAAAAAAAGAAGAATCAAAATCAGTTAATTAATTAGCTATCATATATATGACTCAAAAAAGACTTAACTCAACATGATGTGACAACACTAGTTTATAAGCTGATTTGAATACTTTAAGGGCAACGTGAATACATGTGTACAAATCATATTTTCTTTAAAGTTCGTTACCACGTCGTAATATAAAATGACCTGGGACCGAACGTCGAACTTTTCATGAGTCGAACTAAATTGTAGTTCGCGTCGACCGAAATCAAATTTTTCGAGTGCTCAAACGTCGAACTTTAATAATTAGACGAACCAAATAAGAAACACGTTTTATCCGTCTCGAGCAGACGGATAGAACGTGTCAGTCGATCCAAACAGAGTCTGTCGAACTTAACCGGGGCAGACGACGAATTTATCATGCACTTAATTGCTAAATTTAATTCTGAGTCATGAAAAGTTCGACGTTTATCTTAGGCCTAAGCACTAAGAAAGCGACTCATTGCGGTAAGACAATTTTTATGTCCGGTGTTTTAGATAGAACTTGTTGTAGACTTCAGCAGCGATCACGTTCCAGGTTGATTGTTTTTGTTGTTGTTGTTGTTGTTGAAGTGTTGTAGCTGTAAGAATGAATTCCGGTAGCGTGATTCAATATGAGAGTAAGTTAGGGTCGCGTGCCAGAGATATTTTGAATGAAGCAGTTTAGTGTAACGCAAGGCTTTTCACTTAGAATCACCTAAATTTATAAATGAAACAAAAACTATAGGAAGCTACAGCTTACATGTGTGATACCAGGACTTAAAACATGTAACTAGTTTATTATTATACTGTTCGCCAGCGTTTGCAATTACTATGACGTCACTTCCCCGTGACATTAATTTCTTGTTCCGCTCACACATGGATCTTCGCACTGCGAATGCGTTGTACAACTAGAAATAAGAATTCGATTGCTAAATCAACAGGCTGGTCACAAGTTCATACGCCTTCTAAGACATATGTCACTTATGATTTATTTAACACAAACATTTTGAAAGAAGCTAGAACACAAGAGACCAGGTTATTACTATCTTTGTAAGATTCGACCCACGTAACTTTTGGATTGGACCGTTGTTCTAGGCCCTCTGTAACGTGTTGTTCTGTTCCTTATAGCGGAAACTTTAACGGGAACCGAATCATTACTCAGTGATGAAACAAAATGAGAAAGCATGTAAAAGACAAGGAAAAGTTCTGTGTGACAGGGTTAAGAGAAAAGTTTAAGCCAAAGCTGAGACTCGAAAAATGAATAATGACTTAATGTACTTCCAAACTGATAAAACGCTCTATGTCAAAATATACGGAAAAGAAAACTGTAAGTTAAACAGACTGAGCAGCAATTCAACAATTCTAGTTTTGTTACATGCACTGCAATAGCCGACAATACAGTTAAAGGTAAACTCGCACACACTCTGCCGTGTGCCTATACAGTAGGTATCTCAGCATAAGTATAACTATTCTTACTATTCAAGATTTCACTCCGGGGTTTTCCCGCATTTCCTAGATATGGAAAGTCCATTATACTCTGTTAATTGACTAGCTCATTAATTAATTAGTAAATCGATCATTAAACCAGCTAATTACGAGCCGGTCACGAATTTTAAACAGTTTTATCAGTCTTGGCGTGTTTTCGAATCCCATCGAGTCCTTCGTTCTACACCTACAAGATTGTTTTTGTAATATACAAGCCATTCAGTTTACCTGCTTAATTCAGCAACAGAGAGGTGTTAGTCAATAGCCATAATGAAATTATAAGAGACCGATACGTCCACTAGGTACGTATGCTTGTCAATTGCCTTTTCCTGAAGCCAGTTTTACAAAGTCGATATCTTCAAAACCATTTCATCAAAATAAACTTTTATGAGGACAGGAAAATGGAAAGCTATTCGGGGGTTTCGCCGGAGACTTCAAGTGGTACTGCACCGGCTCGCATATCAAAGTCAGTTCATAGGTACGCCTGTACGTAATTGTATAACACCCGGTAATACAAAAAGGATGAATCAAAGCAATGCTGCATACGCTCATTCCTGCACTCGGGCTCAATACTATAGTGTCAACCATTTTCATGTACATGCAGGAACATTACAGGGTGGAAATAACGAAAGAGACAGAAGACGATGGTCTTCAGTTTTAACAGTTTTTCAGATTGTCAGACACTGAGCTCCAGCTTGTAGCTATGAAAGTTTGTAGATATGAATGATTGGTATTTCATAAATTTTAATACCTGAGTAGTTGAAATGTATCAAGAAAGTTTGTGGAACATACGGAAAATTGAACCAAGAAAATGACTAATTGAGTAATTGTTTGACTGAACAGATGAATGGATTTTAAATTTGTTTAGAAATTAATTTGCAAATTTAAAATTTGCAAGTGGTTTTTTCTGAAGTGCATGCATATGTAAGCCTTTTTTCGCAAACTTAACTTTTCCTTAACAGTGGGGTGTGAAAAACTTCTTGCTTCACGACGAAGTGATTTAGGGCCTTCGTTTTTCCGTCTTAGTATCCGTTGTAGCCTGAAACAACCAGTATTTAATCATGTTTGGGGTGAATTAGATGTGATTCTAAAATTTGCTGTAATAGTCTAGCATTAAGAGCGCAAGTAAAGTCTTCAGCCGGTGGCCAGTAGTTAAACAAGATATTCTACAAAGGGGTCGATGCACATAAGGCCGGGCAAGGTAGAGGCCGGTCAGAAAATTTTGTGTTCAGCCGGTAATACTGAACTTTTCTTTGGTTCTAGTTGGTTCAGCATGATTAATTAGCACAACTTTAGCTTGAGTTCAGTATTGCGACACAAAGTTTTCTGACCTCCACCTTCCCCTTAAGTGTACATTTATATATTGGCGCAAGTATTCAAGTATCATTTTGAGGAGGTTGAAGGGTTTTGTATAAATACTTTACGGCGTGATTTATTGATTGCGAAACATTTTTTAGCAAATTAGGTATACGTAGCCTTATGAAGAAAGTTAATATTTGTTACTTGCAAGATCTTAAACAAGCCGTTTAAATAGCCATTTTCACATAAGATGGCGGACACTGAGTCCATCGTACAGACCAGAACAAGTGAAAACGATACGAACAGGATTCTGTCCGTCCATTTGTGCGTCTCTTCAGACGGTTTTTCGTAGACGACTCGTTCGTCTAGACGAACAAAATAATCAAATGCCGTCTTGTAAGTTCACATTTGTCGCAAAAACAGTCGAACAAGTTATCCTTGTATCATGGAAGGGGAACTGCAAGAGAGTATGATGCTATTTTTCTGTTTGTACGTCAGTTCAATGCGTGCACGTGTGATCTACGGATATACTTATGGCGGCCAACACAAGACGATTTGTTCGTCTCCCTTTTAAGATGAACAAATCATCAGACAGTTTGTCTGGTCCCCTAATGTGAAAAGGACTAATATATAACAGTGTGCTTAGATTTTTAAATGAGCATTGGCGAACCAAGTAAAAATTTGCACTTAACTTTTTGTTACTGCTCAAAACTGTACCGGAAACTGAGTAGGAGGCTAGTAATAGAATAGTTTCGACTGCAGAAAATTCCGCCTTCCTCAGTGTTTAAAGCAAGTGCGTAATAAGTGTACAAACTGTAGAAAATTTAGACATTGTAATTATAACTACAATAATAATAGCAATGACTGGCCTATTAGAATAGAGAAAGTTAATTGTTGAAGTTGAGCGTGGGCTTTTCCCATTTAGAAACCGGCTCAAACTATATAATGAAACTATTCCAAACATGCAGGAAGAATTCAAGCCAACATAGGCAACAATATAAAAGTTTAATCTGCATATTATTTGCTGAGTGTTTCATAATTGTTTTTAACAGGTGTGGCAGGAAGTAATTTGCAAAACTGTTTTTAAAAAACACATATCATGATGCAGGAAATCGTTTCGACACAACCGGAAACGCTACGTCACCGTGAATTTGCAGCCGTAATGGCGTCCATAGGACTTCAAACTGTTACTGAGTAAACACCCGGCCTATTAATAAAGCATTTTGAAACAAAACAAACCCGCATAATTCTAAGATCTAGCTTTACACTCGTCGGCATATTGTCAATATTTTGTCTTCTAGCTAGCTTTATACTCTCTTAACTGATTCAGAACAAAATCTGCAGATTGAAAGTTAGTTAAGTTCGTGCCACGTTTCCTGTTCATGCAAAATAACGGCCACATGCTTCCTTAAACAAGAAAGAACTAATAGATTTTACCGTGTCTCATTGTTCTTGAATTTTTTACAATCTAAGCCTCAAATTGTAAGTCTTCACTTGTTTATATTTCTATATGTGTTAAATCGAAGAAAAACTAGACGTAAGATAGGATAGACCAACACATGTCTAGCATGTATAAAAAAAACGAATTTGATCAACTGACAATTCTTCCCCACGCGCGCGGATTTTAGCGTGGGTTCGCTAAGACATTTCCCCTAGACGATTAACAGTAATTATAAACTGCGAATCTTTAGTATTCATTCAGTTAAAGATCGAAGCTCGTCTGTAAACGGAATTAGCTATCGAGCATGAGCAAGCCTCAGTTTGTTCTTAAATCAGTTGTTTTAAATTTTTTGCCAATTTGAGCCTCGTTGTTCTTATAAAGCTGCTCTTATATAACTTTTTCTCTATGAGAGAAAGTTTAATTATTTCCACTTTAATACAACACAAACAAATTTTTATCCCTTTTCTTATCTAATAAAAACAAATTAAACGTGCAGTTAGAGCTGATTATACTTGTATTAGTTGTTAGGCGTAGCAGGCATGATTTGTGACCGTGTAGGTGGAATTAATGAAGTCACTCGGCATATCTATCAGATCACCGACAAAGCTATGATTGCTAATTAGTGTCTTGTGGTTCATGCAACCTTTCCAGCTAATTAACGACTAGCTAGTAGTGATCTATCAGAGCAGATGAGTTTGATACCTGTTGGGCGTACCCCTTCCGCAACGCCGGCGTAGGTGGAATCTTAATACGATCTCTCCTATAATATAAACCTCAGTAGTAGGATTGAATAGATGCTTTATATTGAACTGATCACTGACCATTCCAGCCAGAATTGGTGAGTACAAAACTCTGTTCTAGCATACTCACAAAAAAGTTACCTTTAAAGTCTTTTTAAAGTATACCAAAGTATCTTTTCTGGTATTTTCAGTGCTAATTACTGTAGTGATTTTTTGTTCACTAACATTCTCCGCTTTTAAACAGCTTTTTGTGTCTCCCAATTGTTTTTAACTTGCATGCATAAAGATTGCTCGTTCATAACTTCAGGTTGTGAAAACCGTACAAATATCAGTGCAAACTGAAAAATATCAGTATATTGAAAAGTCTGGCGTACTTTTCAGGTATCGAACTGATTGCAAACGAGCTATATAAAACTATGATGCACATTATCATTTTAGTTGATAATCTGATTAGTTGTATTTTTCCATGAGCTACAAACACATTTTCATTATTTAATCATTCATCAAGTGATTTCAAGCCTTCTTTTGTCAGTGAAACTGACGTGACAAACAAACGGATCGGATTATTATGCTTTTTTCTTACGATTTTAAATTTTCTTAAATTTTTTAGTTTGGCAATTTAATTCAGCCTCAAGTTGTCTTTATTTCTTGATATTCCAAACTTCAAAGAGCAATTAGAAATACTTTCGTGAACTCCACTGATCTGTCTACAAGGATTAAATAAAGTAGTTCTTTAATTTGTCCGGCTGATCAAAACTTAGCCTAATAGCAGAGGCCGTGTTAAGCTTATTCTTAATTTGTAGGCAATCCTCAGCCGCGATGATAATATATAAAGTTTGTTTTTCTAAAAAAAAAGCGTGCATTCAAAGTTCTAGTAATTCAGATGAAGATTCATTGGTTTTAGAGTCGAGCGACTGACGATTTGGCGCTCGGGTCTCGCATGAGTAACAAATGATTTCCGTGTCCGGTTGCAATGCGGAGCAGGCAGGCAGCGCTGTCACATCTCCGCCGAGTTCCATATCGTCGTAGAAACGGAAACCGAAGGGGAACTCCTTCTTCCGTTTTACTCAAATGTATGTTTTCGTCGTCCGTATCCTAGATTGTACAAAAAAATAAACACTTTTTAGTTGGGTGGAATTATGTCTTTTTGTTTCTCTCTCAATTGTCGGTTCAAGTGTTAGTGTAAGATTCTTGTTCATAAAATGGTAAATACGACCCTTTATCAGTTTGTTTCCGAGTCCGAGCACGTTCTCGAGTGCTATAATGCCCAGTATCGCACGCTATCACGAAACTGGCTGAAACCCCGTCGGTTCAACATTTCTAAAGCCGGAACGATTGGAAATGTTATGGTTGTTCCTTTGTAACTTTATTGTAACAACGCAAAGTGTTGTCTTGTAAATCAACTGTAATTCTGAAATAACATTTTATCTTATACAATTCATAGTGATGCGGTTAAAATGATGCAACGTACTCTGAATCGAACGCTTTATCACCTGTTCATGCCCAGTGAGAGGTACGCTGTCACGATCATTAATAGCTAAATTTCGTTAACGCAAAAAATGTTTTTCTAACTTAAACTAGCTTCAACGCATGAATCGATTTACCAACATTTGACGTCTCTTATTCTGCTGGTCCGCGTAAGCAAAAATAAATTAAATTTTTGGAATAGCTCTGAGTGTATTACGAGTCACTAAATCAGTTTCAAATCTCCCACTGAGTGAACATTCTTCGCTTGGCATGACGCAGCGCTATACCCTTGTGACGTCAGCATCGTAGCACGAGGTATGATATTTGCAATCCGTGTGTCAAGGTTAAGTTGACACGAGTCTAGTGATGTGTAACGAAGTGCGAAGCGAAAAATTTTTCTGTATCGTTTACAAGAAAAATAATCACAGGCAAGCTACATTGTACGTACGAGAATGAACCTGAAGAAAAACTGTAAAGATAATATGCTTTAACAATTTTCTTTTTTAGCTAGAAACTCGAGGTTCGTCGCCAGCTCATTAACGCGAGACGTCCTGGTAAATGAATAAAATTCGCCACTTGTGGCTTCAAGCATAACCTTTGTACTAATTATTCAGCGAAAATGAACATAAATCCTAACCCTTCATAACAGCGGTGAGATAGGAAATTTGTTATGTATTGAGGATTGGTGGATCGTTTCCAAAAGGCGACAGTAGCGGCGCGTGGACTGTTTGTTTTGGCGGAAATACCATAAATTGCTACCTGCGTCATTCTTGCCTCAACTTCTTGTGTTTTAATTGAAAACAAAATGAACTGGAGTTGTGCAATATAGTAAACAAAATATTGCAGACCTGGCTGACGAAGAGCGGCGGCTTCTCAGGGTTGTGGACATTTTCAATGTAACCTCTGTGCTCCAGCCATGTATTCAATCAATAAGATTAATTTCAGTCTAGAGAAACTTTATGTTTAGTTTTCATACTCTAAAGTGTGTTCCTACAGCGAGGATGGGTTGTTCAATCATCTGTGCAAATTTTACAGTCTTCATTATTAGATGTGCTTCAAGACATTAAAACTTCATTAGGTTAACCTCCCCCGCAAATGGACCCCAGTAAACTCAAGAGACGAGCTAGTTTCCTCGCAAACCCTGAGAGTTCCGGGGCTATAGCTGCGACAATCAAGCTCCTATCGAGTTTAGGAGCAGCTTCTAAGAAAGTGGGATTTGCTATTAGAAACCTTACGCAATCGCTTAAGACATCGTTGCGAAACTCGACAGATGGACAAGTAAATATAATATTTTTTGAAGAAAGGTTTTGACAGCTCAACTGTTATCGTGATTGGGTTCATAAAACCATCAGACGTGCGTCAGTTTCGACCCCAAGTCTCGGTTTCATCTTGCACTGAAGAATCGATCTTCGCATGCTGTGGAATATCAAGAATACAACACACTCTTAATTTTGTTACCAAACAGTTAAAAACCATTTTCGCGGTTTTACGCGGAACTTATAGATAGATTTCAATTGAAAAAGTGATTCCAAACAGTAACACCTTCGGTACAACTCATGCGTGCAGTTTCTTCCAAACACGATTTCGTCATTCAGTGACGTCATACAAAAACCTAGCACATAATTGTAACAATCACACTTTAGAACCGCTACATTTCAGCGCGTAGCTTTTAACGGTATTGTTAGGTTTTTTAATGCATATTCATCTCAGTCTACGTGGGCGGAACGTGATGTATATATGACTAATGAGCGCTGCCCCCAACCATTATAGTGCAGGCCGAGCTGAGCTCTTGTGGAGCGCAGATGTGAATTAGCGGTAAGTTAACAGACTCATATGGGTTCTGAACTAAAGCTCTTTCGTTCCATTTTGTAAATTTTGATAATAAGTATTTGAAAGCGACTATAATTTAGTAACTTAGGTTGGGAACTGAAGACAAAGTTTTATCGCACTTGAATTTGAAAAGTTAAGCCAGGAGTACGTAAGAATTCGAAATGAACTATACATTGAAGAGAGATTAGTTCTGTCAATTAAGTTCAACATCTAATTTAATATGATGAATGTTTTTTTATATTTAAAATTCCTGTGAGTTTTTGAAATTTGTTTCTAAAATATTTTTAGTGAAAACCTACAGTTTAACATAAAAAGTAGCGAGAAGATAGCGAGTGGATCTCCGTCAGTGTTTCAGTGTGATTAAATTAATGATTTTGTTGAGAGACATTCGCCCTCAAGAAACCTCATGAAACGTTCCAGAACCGAGCTGAGCGTCACGATCACGTTCCAATCAATATAGGTCGGTGTGTACAAAGGACAATTCTTCGAGTGTGCACGAATTAAACAGGAACACAATTAAAAACATCCGCACTGGAGGAAAACAAAAACGGTTAAACAAAAACTGGTAAAATATTCATCACCTTCTTAGGGCTTCTCGTGTCACGAACGATTAATTAATTAAAAATGAAGTCAAATATCGCGAGACAAATGCTAGACGGATAACAGAAGGGTGGTTTTCTTCCGGGCTTTTCTTTAGAAGGAATATCGGGTCATCAGTCACCAACGAGACAAATTTCTGATAAAATCTCTTTTTTGCAAATGACACCCAATACTTAAAAATGGATAAAAATTTTAACGACACGTGAAGTGTTACCGAACGTGATCAATATGAAAAACAGTTGTCGGTGCCGTTTTTTATATTGCATTTGTTTTGTAGGCAGTTACAAAACCGAGCCTGCTTACATCACAGAAAGCTACTGCACACTCTAGTTTTACTTCCGGTGCTTTTGTTTTGAGTAATGTTTAAGATTGAATGAACTGTTGCGACGCGCTTCAAAGATGAGCTGATCGGGAGACCTTATAGTGTGTGTTTGTTTAATTTGGCCACTCAAGAAACCGGCGGCCGGGACTATCGCTTAGTACCAGGCTCTTTTTCTAGTTTTCAAAATATAGGTTTTGTATTAGCTGCCATACTGACGGTACATGTTTCAAGATGGAATAAGCAAAAAGGCCAAATCGGCAGCAGTTAATCTTAATCAGTCATAGCCGTTTCTATTTCGAATGAAAACTTTTAATCTGTAGAATACATATAACTGAAGATATATAACACGGATCGTCTTTAAGACCCACACATTTAAAATTCTACTACATGGTCAATCAGTGATCATAGAGCTGCATAGGGTTTCTCCCTGGTTGGTAGTAAACCGGGTCACCTTACTTTTCGTATCAAAACCGTTGAACATGAGACGTTGATGTTTAACTAGTTTTCATGTTACGAACTGTTTCTGTGACAAGTGACTGTTCGATGAATTGATACTGACGAGCAAATACATACAGAAAACCTCCCCCCAATGTCATACACAATTTGTTTTCTGCTATCCGACACTAAACACTTTTTTTTATATAAGAACAACGTTATAAGAACAACGTGGCTCAGATTACCTAAAATAGTAAGGACAAGCAATGAACATGCTGAGGCCCGGTGCTCAACTGAGCAATTTTTTTTTGGCTTTATAAAAATGATTCGCAATTTTTTTCTTTTTGACATTATCAATGCGCCAATTTAAACACTACCCTGAAAGTTATAATAATGCATACACTAAGCATACTGTGTCGTCATAGGAAAATAGGCAAGCAATCCGTTTTCAAATACATGTATTGCAGTACCTTGGACTTTTTTTCGGTTTAAACCACACATAGAAATAAGAACAAATTAAGAACAATTTGAGGCTCAAATCGCCAAAAAATTGAGAACAATGAGCCTCGGCCAAATTTACTGGTTCTTGATAAAAAAACAAAACAACTAAGAATGTATTCATATTGACTTTTGAATCTTTTCTCTCTACTCCTTTTCTCTAATCTCAACAAATACCATGATTTTAAAGTAAGAAATATTGGAATTATATTATTAAGATCCTATACTTCTTGCTCTAAGCCCACAGCACACTTGTGCGATAGCATGCAATTTTTGTCGCATGCAATCAAAATTGCAGCGCATCGCTTCTGTGTGCGGGGGCCTGCGATGCAATTTCTATCGCATGCTATATTGATCGCATGGATCAAACATGTTTGATTTCCTTAAAAGTGAGTGTACTTTGTCGGAGGTTATTGCATCTTCTCGCAAACGTGTGCGGTGAATGTGCGACAACAATTTCGATTGCATGCGACG
>JANVCF010164962.1:0-11223 GCA_025388745.1 Hydrozoanthus gracilis
GGTACACGGGCTTGTACGCTTAAGTGGTCGCTACGCTCGGTCCGTACGTCAAGCCCCGGGTCTGAGCTAGTTTCCCAATAAAGACCTCGCTATCGGTTAAGAAGTGTTATATAATTATTGCGTTATCTCCCCGCCAAAAATCATGTTTTGTTTTTAAATAATATAACGTTATTACTTTCTTATTTGCAGTCTAGTTTTGGTTTTAATGTTGTTGTTTCTTTTACAATATTCATATAGAATTTTTATTATTATTTTTTTGTGTGATCAGGTTCGCTTTTAATATCTCTATTTGATATTCATCATATGCTTTGTTCTCAAAGTAATTTGTTTTCTATTTTGCAGTCTAGTTTCCAATTTAATGTTGTTGCTTCCCTTTCAACATTCATATTTCTATTTCAATGTTCATACTTGAAATTCATGGTCAAGTTGTTGTCGGCTGTATTTTCAACATGAAAGTTTTAAGTTTTGATTTCAACTTCACGCATCACTTGCTGATGCTCTTGGCAAGGTCAGGCAAACGAGGCATGCGCTTTATTATCCTTACCAAATCATAAGCTAAAAAGTTATATTATAAGATTTTCAATTTTTCATTACAAAATATATTAAAAGATCTCAAAATTATTTTCGTACAAAACAGGTTTATAGCATTTCACAATTTTGACTTGTTGTCTAGAACGCAATCGCCAAGTTTTGAGTTAATTTGTAGACAAACGATTCTAAAATAGATTAAGATGTTTAGCTACGGTAAAACAACAAAATATTTAAAAAGACTGAGTGTTTAAACAACATCTAAAAATGATAGAAAACAGATTTTGAACGGCACTCGTAAACTTCACGAAAACCGACTGTCATACTCCAAACAACTACATGCTCTGGACCAATGTCACACTGTTCCACGTATTTAAAGCACATTTCTACCGATTACCTTTTTGGAGTTTTTTCAATGTTATTACAATGAATAAAATGCCTTTCGCGACCCTCGATGTAAACTCCCGAGATATCATATGCTGCAAACGAATTCTGACAGGACTCAAAATAGCCAAGCGCTTTCATCCATAAATTCTTTCGCAAGCGCGACTCGAAAATAGAAATGCTTGAACTTGCTTTCCTTTTTTGCTTCTTCGGTAGACACTTTCGAGAATTTGCGAGTTCACAAAAAAGACATTTTACGTCTCGATTGTCTAAGAAAATATTCGTTGACAAATAGTCGGCGACCGCAGTTAAAACACAAATTTTTATGCCCCAAAACTCTTGAATCGAAATGTCACACCATTTCGAAAGAAGTTCCAACAGCCTCGCTGATCTGTTTGTCTCCGCGATAACTAGATCTACGAGATCATTTTCAAATTAACTTTGAAAGCAAAATAACACCAAAAGATCTTCCGAAATAGAAACTTGAATTATCATGGTAAAAAAATCGAAAGGCAAGGTCTTCAAGGTCAAGTCCGCACGCGCTTTTTCCATTCATGTTATTCATTTTCGTCGGCTTTGTACTCACTATTTTTATCTTCTTCCTAATCGATTGAACTATCGGCTAAAATATCTTTATCTAATTGGCATCTTTAGCGAAAATTTCATCGTTTTCCCGATTTTTTTTTGCCAAAATTTAAGCGAAACTCTTCGTAAGTAGTTATAAACGTGTTTTGTACGAAAAAAATTTTGAGCTGATTTGATATATATTGTAATGAAAAAAATTTTTGATTTGGTTAGGACAATAAAGCGCATGCCCCGTATGCCTGACCTTGCCAAGAGCATCAGCAGTGGTGCGTGAAGTTCAAATCAAAACTTGCACTTTGAATTTAAAACTTGCATGTTTAAAAGGAAGCCGACAACATTGAATGTAAAACTTGACCATAAATTTCAAGTATGAACATTGAAATAAAAGTATGAATGTTGAAAGGGAAACAACAACATTAAATGTGAAACCAGACTGCAAAATAGAAAACAAATTACTTTGAGAACAAAGCATATAATGAGTGTTAAAAGCGATCTTGATCATAAAATACAAAGTATGAACATTGAAACAAAAAATGAATATTGTAAAAGAAACAACAACATTAAAACCAAAACTAGACTGCAAATAAGAAAGTAAGAACGTTGAAAACAAAACATTATTTTTGGCGGGGATATAACGCCTTAATATGGCGTTAAATCATGTTTTGGTTTCAACGTTATTACTTTCTTATTTGCAGTCGAGTTTTCGTTTTAATGTTGTTGTTTCTTTTACAATATTCATATTTTTATTTCAATGTTCATACTTTGTATTTTGTGATCGTTTCTCTCTACAAATTAACTCAAAACTTGGCGATTGCGTTCGAGACAACAAGCGAAAATTGTGAAATGCTATAAACCTATTTTGTACGAAAATAATTTTGAGCTGTTTTAATATATTTTGTAACGAAAAAATGAAAAATTAATAAAATAACTTTTTAGCTTTTGATTTGGTTAGGATAATAAATCTCAAGGCGTTTTCAGTGGAGCAAATATTGGCAGCATCTCCCAGTGTCAATTTAAAGTTTTGTATGGACCGGTGAAAATTTTCCACCAAGTAAAAAAGCGAATGTACATCATTGAAAGTGACGACGAAGTTTTATTGTCACATAAAGTGTTCCTCGTGCGCCCTGCCAGTGAGTGAAAGAACTAGAAATTTGCCTTGACTTTGAAAAACTTGATGTTTCTGAACATTATACTAAACGAATTCTGATGCGGAAAATTTGTGCTGTTTGGAAGTTGCTGAAGTCGTGCTTTTTTTCCCAATAAATTTCTTAATGAAAAGAGTTGTGTTGTTCATGTGTTCGTTAAGACGAACGTGGTCACTTTGAGTACGGCCTCGACTCGATATTTTTGAGAGCGCGTGAACGGATGTTGAAAAAGAACTTCCGTTGTACTATATTTCTTTTTTTTAATAAAAACAATTTCTACGAAAAAGCCATATAATAAATAAGTTATTAACCTCTTTTGCTCGGTCTTTAATGGGAAACCTGAGACCTCGGTATAAGTGTTATATAATAAGGTAGTCGGCCTCTGCTATGCAAATTAGTTTTGAGTATTGTGAACGGCGCAATCTGAAATTGCTTGTAAATTCTCTAAAAATCCTAAATTTAAAAATCTAACTCCGTCAATCGATTGGAAATATACCTTAGGGTTTTATTGCGATATAATGCGAACTCAACAACAAAAACAAACAAGATTAGCAGCGTATAATAAAATATAGTAACTTGCTTGCTACTTAAAGTAGCTGAATACGTATGCTTTTTCGTTTTGATCCACTCTCAAGAGTGTTTTCAAATTGATTGCGATCTGGATAGAAGGACTAAATGCATCGACATCGGTTTTAAACGAAAACGCATTAGTGTGGTAAGGTATCGGTACGTGGAGTATTTCACGCATATTATTTAAAACCAGTGTATACCAATGTAACGCTTCAAAACTTAGTGCTCAGTGCATGAATGTTATGCTTAGAAGGGTAAACATTTTAATTTAAACTAGTTTCAAAGTGTTTTAAGAAAAAAATTATATGTGAATTCAATAGTTGAAAGCTTAAATTTAATTGCAAGTTAAGTTTAAATCAAGTAGATTTAAAAGTGTATTACATAAATTTTGACCGTGGATTAAAAATTGCCATGCACCTATGGACAGCCGTATAGGCAGGTTGGAAGTTTTCAAGGGGTAGGTGTGTGTACACATCTATATGTCTGGCTTCATGAAATAATTCCCTTGTGGCTTCATAAATAGTTGTGTCTAACACTGAAATTTCAACCCTGATTTTGATTGTTGGATCCCAGAAATTCTTACCAACA
Organism: Hydrozoanthus gracilis; assembly: GCA_025388745.1. Taxonomy (NCBI): domain Eukaryota; kingdom Metazoa; phylum Cnidaria; class Anthozoa; order Zoantharia; family Hydrozoanthidae; genus Hydrozoanthus; species Hydrozoanthus gracilis. Next base: position 3,801 of record JANVCF010164962.1, read on the forward strand.
AAAGTGTGTATTTCCGTTCGGTTGAGCTCTCTCTTACATCTGCAAAGGCCCACCGAAAAGCAATATTTTTAATAACATTGTATGGATTGTTTGCAATAGGTTCTCATCGTTATTAAATGTTCTTCACTTTTTCCCGGCCTCAGTTTGTTCTTAATATGTTCTTAAATACTTGGTCATTTTAGCCTTATGTTCTTGTTAAAAAAGGTTGGTTTAAAAGAACTGGTAGGCATGCATCGAATGCATGTTGCTATAGCAATGAAACAAGCCAGAAGTTTTGGATCGCGTAAGTCGAAAAGGGACAACATATACCCTTTCAGTAAATACGCCGAACTACTATGCCGCGCGGAGGCTGTAGATGGTTACTTTCCGCACAAAACTTACGTAGAGATTTTTAATCTTTTACCCTATCATGTTTCGTTGGCTATAGTCTAAAAATGCCTATTTTCTTTTCCAATAGTTCAGATTTGGTGTAAAGTTTTACAACCCTAATCTCAAACAACGTCCAGCTGTGAGGTCAAAGAGTTGAGTGGAGACACAGAACTAAAGTGAGTTCACATATATTTCTTGTTTTTGCGGGGCTGGAAACTAAGGCCTTGTCCACACTACCATTGCGTTTTCACTTGGAGGCTTCGCTTTCGGTGCCATTGAGCACGCATCATTCGCTTTGCACCCGCGCTGTCGTTTCCAAAAGTCCGACGCCTCAGGAACCACGCAACATGAAGCATTCAACTGAACAGACGATGAGGCAGATTTAGTCCTTAGGGTTACAAGGAGTATAAAGTGGCACGGCATTTGATGGCCTGGACTAACGAATCAAATCAAAGAAAATATAGTGACATGGTAAAAAGAATTTTAAAGTAGTATACACTTTTCTACTGTTTACTCAAAGACTCGTACAATACGTATGGTTTTTTGTTTCGATTCACTTTCAAGAGGGTTTTCAAGTTGGCGGTCTGGATTGAAGGACTAAATGCATCGACATCGGTTTTAAACGAAAACGCGTTAGTGTGGGCAGGGCCTAACATTTTGAATTTAAAAAAATGGTTCTGAAACTCTTATTTTTGAAAAGAAAACTATATATGAATTTTCATCAAAGCTGTAAAAAGTTAACAGGATCATAAGTCAACGTACCTTTTAACAATTACAAATTTTGACAGATAGTTTTATAAGAACAACGAGGCCTAGGTTGGCCAAAATGGAAGAACAATTGTGCTTAGAACTCGATAGCTGAATTTTTGTATTGCAGGTCAGTTTGTTTCCCAGTTTAAACTCTTGTCTGCATGCGAGCCGGCTCATTTCTCGTAGGCTGTTTATTTGAAACGCCAACTCAAATAATGTTCCTGTCGTTTTAAATAACTCTACCATCGTACATAGTAACAAAAGAGGTTGTATCATTTTTGTTTAACGATAACTGAAACACAACTGTTACGCAATTAGTTGCGGACAATTTTGAAGAATATAAGGAACTTTTAAATTCATTTTGTCAGTTGTAGCTATGAAAGCGCTTCACACTTGATTTCTAAATTGTTTTCTCACTTGCTAATCATTCTTTTTAGTTAAATTTCCAAAACTCTTGTAGTCTTATTTCTTTAATCCTTCAAAAACAACTAAAAATCATGTTAGTACTGGATTTAAAGCATTTTTTAAATAAAATCGGGTTTCAACATCTCTGTTTCAGTGCTTGCGACTTTTAATACGCCGGTGGTTTAGAATTTCGGCGAGTGGCAGAACTACTTTTGTCGAGAGAGCTTTAGAGCATTTACAACCCTTGTCTAAAACGAATTGTGTCTGCGTGTACTATCTAAATTCAATAGAAAAAAGAAATACAAGTTTTCCGCGAAGATTTTTTTGAATACAGTGATGACATGCGCACTTTGCAAGAAGTTGTCCTCGTCACTTCCTGTTGAGGTTCGTGACACACAAACGCTCTCTAACCACTAGAAATCGTATCAAGAAAATGACTCAGCAAAGTCACGATAAGTCCATGATGATATTAACCAATCAAAAATACACCAGCCAAGCAATTCCTTTATTACGACATCTAAGGGTTCGCATTTTTATTCAATTTGAACCACAAATACAAATAAACACAATGGTTCTTCTAAGAAAAGCGTGTGTGTAATTAGAGGTTAATCTTGATATATAGTGGCCTTTAAAATCTCAAGACTGATTCACCATTACTAATGAGGTATCGGTACGTGCAGTATTTCACGGAACTTATTAAAACCAGTGTATACCAATGTAACGCTTCAAAACTTAGTGCTCAGTGCATGAATGTTATGCTTATAAGGGTAAAAATTTTGATTTAAACTAGTTTCAAAGTGTTTTAAGAAAAAAAAAATTATTTAAATTAAATAAATGAAAGTCTAAATTTAAATGTAACTTAGGTTTAAATGAAGTAGATTTAAAAGTATATTACATAAGTTTTGAGCGTGGATTAAATATTGCCACCTATGGACAGCCATATAGGCATATTGAAAACATTTTCATGATCAAGGGGTTGATTTGTGAACACAGCTACATGTCTGACTCCATAAAAAAATTCCCTTGCGGCTTCATAAACAGTTGTGTCTAAGAAGGCTGCTTCGCAGTCTAACACTGAGATTTCAACCCTGATTTTGATTGTTTGTTTCCTGAATTGCTTACCAACAAAAGTGTGTATTTCCGTTCGGTTGAGCTCTCTCTTACATCTGCAAACTTTAGTCAAGAGGCCCACCGACTGAGAGGCAATATTTTTAATAACAGTATTAACACCGTATGAATTGTTTGCGATAGATTATCATCATAAATAATTGTTGTTCACCTTTTCTCGGCCTCAGCATGTTCTTAACATGTTTTCAAATTTTTGGCTCTTTTTTCAGCCTTGTGCTCTTATTATATTAAAAAAGGTTCATATAAAAAAACTGGTAGTCATACATCGACTGCATGTTGCTATAGCAATGAAAAAAGCCAGAAGTTTTGGATCGATTCTGTCGATCCGGTTATACGACACAAAAATAGACACAGCAAGGAAAGATAACAGTATTGCGTCAGTCAATTAAAGGCAAAAAAGAATTATGCCAACTTACTTAAGCTTTCCTTTAAGCCTTCTTGTAACGCCTATTGCAGTTGACGCGAATTCTTCAATGCCATGTGATTGACTTACGAAATAACTCGGTTCTAGGTAACCTTCGTATTGCCCGTGCATATTGACATTAGAGGTTACACTTTATATCTATGGATATTAAAGACTTACAGGGTAAAGCTTTCGACTGTTACTACAGCCTTCTTCAGTGGTAACCTCTGATGGAAGCGAGGTTACCAAGCCAGAAGCTAATTAGGTAGAGGGGGCGGGCCCCTAGGGGCCCCCATGCTCAGCAACCACGAAGCATGAAGCATTCAACTGAACAGACGATGAGGCAGATTTAGTCATTAGGGTTACAAGGAATATAAAGTGCCAAGGCATCTGATGGCATAGACTAACGAATCGAATCAAAGAAAATATAGAGACATACTATAAGAATTTTAAAGTGGTATGCAGTATTCTACTGTCCATACACAGACTCGTACGCTGCGTTTGCGTTTTCACCTCGATCCACTTTCGAAGGCGTTTTCAAGTTAATGCGGTCTGGACAGAAGGCCTAAATGCATCGAGATCGGTTTTAAACGAAATGCGATTGTGTGGACAGTGCCTAATTTTTATGTTTCCTGCTGAAATTCGTATTTCTGAAAAAGAAAACTACGAACTTTCATCCAAGGTGTAAACAATTAACAGGATCATAAGGCAACCTTTTAACAATTACACGCATTTTTTTCAAATATTAGTTTTATAAGGACAACGAGCCTCAGATTGGCCAAAATGAAAGAACGTATTAAGAAAAAGTGGAGCTTTGGGCTCGATAACAGATCTTTTTTTGTACGGCATACAAATAGTAGTGTGACGAGCATATTCTTGACAACAGTGTTGGAGGTAGGTCTCCAAGTTTGAACTCTAGCATGCTAGCCGGCTCATTTCTCGTTGGCTGTTTACTTGAAACGCCAACTCAAATCATGTACTTGTCGCTATAAATAACTCTGCTATCGTGCACAGTAATACCAGAGCTTGTACAATTTTCACTTAACGATAACTGAAACACAACTGTTACGCATTTAGTTGCGGAGAGTTTTATAAGGAACTTTCATTTTGTCAGTTGTAGCTATGAAAGCGCTTCACATTTGATTTCTAAATTGTTTTCACAATTCATAACCGTGCTGTTAGTTAAATTTCAAAACTCTTCTTGTTCCTTTTTAAATACTTCATAAACAACTACGAATCATGTTTGTACTGGATATGAAGCATGTTATAAATTAAATCGGGTTTTCAACATCACTGTTTTAGTGCTTGCGACTTTTATTAAATACACCGGTGGTTTAGAATTTCGGCGAGTGGCAGAACTAATTTTGTCGAGATAGTTTTAGAGTATTTACACTCCTCGCTATCAACGAACTAAGTCTGTACAATATAACAACAGTGTAGAAAAAAGAAATACAAGTTTTCTGCGAAGATTTTTTTTTGAATACAGTGATGACATGCGCACTTTGCAAGAAGTTGTCCTCGTCACTTCCTGTTGAGGTTCGTGACACACAAACGCTCCATTAGAAATCGTATAAAGAGAATGACTCAGCGGGGTCACGATAAATCCACGAGGATATTAATCAATCAAAAACACACCCGCCAAGCAATTCCTTTTTCAATACATGTATTACGACACCTTAGAGTTAAGTTTTTGTTCAATTTAAACCACAAATACAAATAATCACAATTGTTCTTCTAACAAAAGCGTGTATGTTTAGAGTTCATTCTTGATATATAGTTGCCTTTGAGAATCTCAAGACTGACTCACCATTACTACTGAGGTATCGGTGCGTGCAGTACCTCACGGATCTTAAAACCAGTTGATTGTATACCAATAGAATGCTTCAAAATTTAGTGCTCAGTGAGTGAATGTCATGCTTAGAAGGGTAAAAATGTAATTTAAACTAGTTTCAAAGTATTTTAAGACAAAAAAAATATACTTAAATCAAAGAGTTCAAAGTTTAAATCTAAATGTAACTTAAGTTTAAACCAAGCAGATTTAAAAGTATATCATGTAAATTTTGACCGTGGATTCAATATTGCCACCTATGGACAGCCATGTAGGCATGTTGGAAGTTTTCACGGGGTGGGTATGGTTTAGAATTTCGGCGAGTGTCAGAACTTCTTTTGTCGAGATAGTTTTAGAGTATTACACCCCTTGCCTAAAGACGTTTTTTGTCTGTACTATCTAAATTCAATAGAAAAAAGAAATAAAGTTTTCTGCGAAGATGTTTTTGAACACAGTGATGACATGCGCACTTTGCAAGAAGATGTGCTCGTCACTTCCTGTTGAGGTTCGTGACACACAAACGCTCTCTAATCACTGTTTTATCCGGCGGATACGCTTTCAAATGTTCAACCATTTTCTCAGAAGAAGCATATGCTGGAAGGTATCGGCGACTACGTCGCAGACACGTCGCAGGCATCACCAATATAATCTTCTAACTCGTCACCAATCTTCCTTTACTCGGTCAATATCAATAGGCGTGACCAATGTGGCAACTTTAAAACTTGAATTTTAAAGCAAAAGTGTGACGAAATTAAAAGCTCTTTTCTATGCTTCCTAGAGATACAAAACCGCTTAAAACGCTGTTTGCCATAAAGACACTTGAACTAAAACCAGTAATTGGTCAAAATTTTTAGGATGATGACGCTTCGAGCTTTAACCCTTGGTCGGAGCTGTTCACAATTTTCAGCTCGCGCCATAGGAGGTGCGTATGAAGGTGTGTATGTTGGCAAAGTGGAATAAAGGCTCAAGAATGTAAAAACCCGAAGGCCAAGAACTAAGCGAGTATGCTAAAAACCCGAGCGGTTCGTGGTATGAAATCGAAATTAATTGGACATCAGAAATCGAAAATCAGAAAACTAAAAATCAGTTATAAGAAAAATACGACAAAACACTAAAGCCCTAAATTGTTGCAGCAAAATTGTACTTTTTGTTTGTTTCTGATGTTCTTATGTGATCTTAACAACTTTGTGGTATTATGCTTAAACATAATGAAAAAAAAAAGTTGAACTCGAAAATCGGAAATCAGAAGTCAGAAATCAGAAATACAAAATCAGATTTTTTGAATTAATTTTGCCATAAGGCTAGAAAGTCTACATAGAGCGTTGCTCCAATTATGGGACCCCCTTAAGAATAAAACAAAAGATTGCTACAAAATATAAATTAATTGGATGACATTGCGGATATCAACTGGCAATATGTTCCAGTTTCCTTCTCGGCCATCGTAAGTTTACAACGTTGTAATTTGTAAATCTGAATTTAAATAAAAAAATCACAAATGCTACTCTTGACAAAAGAACAACTAATTGACTAACTGTCCCTTTCTCATACAGCGATGGAAAAGTTGCCTGCAATAAACTTGGCACCTCTGGTCGGGAGTAGCCCTGAACACGAAAAGTACGAAACAGCGACGGCGGTTGGGAAAGCGTTGCGTGACTTGGGTTTCTTGTACGTGACAAACCATGGGATTGAGCAGGAGTTGTGTGACAGAGTGATGGAAAACGCCAGGAAGTTCTTTAGTTTGCCGCTAGAGAATAAAAATGAGATCTCTCAAAATGAAAAATCGATTCGAGGCTTCGCTCATTTTGCCAAAGAAAGAACTAAGAACAAGCTCGATTGGAAAGAAGCTGTGTACATGCTGACAGAAATCGATTTGCCACCAACAGACGGACCTGTCAGTTTGTTCCGCGGGAAAAACCCTTGGCCCGACCCAGCCTACGTTCCAAGTTTCAGAGAAGACCTGGAACTATTTCTCAAGAAAGTGAATGTGCTCGGGCAAACAATGATGAGTGCTATTGCTGTAAGTTTGGGTGAGTGACAAGATTCTTTTTTCTAGTATCAATCTTGCGCTGGTTTATGGGATTCCTAGATCTCAACTTCCTCTGACTGTGAGTTAAAAAAAAACCCAAATCATCAAACTTCGCAAAAACTCTTATTTCAATTTTTGGTTTCAGTCTGAAACAGCTCGTGCTGAATATATATATTTTATGACGACTGACAACTTGCGATCAGCGGTCGATTCAGATAATTTTAACTTCTGCTTCAAGAGTAAGAAGTATAACACCAGCGCAGTCGGAGCTTCTGTTTATTTATCTTTTTTTAAAAAATTCCAGCAATTTTTCCACGTACCAATGCACTGATTGGCATTATATTTTCAATTGACTCTGATTGTGATTGTCGGCGGCGCAGTGGCCGAGCGGTTAGCGTGTTTGACTCGTAATCCTAGGGTCGCGAGTTCGAGCCCCAGTCAGACCATTGTGCTGCGTCCTTGAACAGGACACTATGCCTGACTTTGTTCCAGTCGACTCAGCTGTATAAATGAG
>JANVCF010165073.1:0-11220 GCA_025388745.1 Hydrozoanthus gracilis
ACATATGAAGTCTCTCTTCGAAGGTAAAAAGATATTTTTACGAGCGAGCGTAGCGAATATCAGTATCCTCCATATATATAGTATCCCTCCATCCTTTCCTACATGAACGCACACACACACAAGTAAAAAACAAATTTTCGCAATTATTTTTACTGAGTTCTCTTATATTTTTCTTTGTCGAGGCTTACCAATCGTAACTGATCTGATTCACCACCTTGGTCGCTTTGAAAACAGCATAATTGGACAAATCTCAATCAACGTCATCTCTAATAAAAAGTTAGCCACGGTATTTGAACGTTTTTAAAGATTTTTCTGAGATTTTTTCAAGTTTTGTCACTAGTCCTTCATCGAGTACAGCTGATTACAACTAGATAACACTGCGTACCAGCACGTTCCGAACTTGAGCATGCTTCAAAAGAGCGTGAAGAAAGTCCTCGAAATATGTTGTAAAAACAGGTATTTAGCGGTAGAAGAAACATAGACTATTCTCGCTTGTTTCTTTCTGAATTTTTTACTGAAAGAAAAAAAAGTGACAAAGCATATTCCAGAAAGATTGGTTTCAACCTGCGGATTTTATTGGTTTCCGACTATTTCAAATTGTATGTTGTCGTACGTTGGTAAAATATTTCATGACACGTCTAAATGACACTGTTGATTTAGGAAAAAGCTCAAACAGAGGCGTTTACAAACGACAACATCAGTCAAATGAACCACAACTATGTGACTGAGAAAAGCAAAGCTTTTGGCATTTCAAACTTCAATTCAAACACCAGATACTGAATTCCTTTCAGTAGCAGTTTAAACAATGATGCAAACTTTCGCTAAAAATCTCTAGATGTAAAAGCTCTATTAAGAGATCTCAATATTGTTACAAAAAACATCAATGAACAAAGGGGTTTTTGCAAGCAAAGCATGTTTGTTTAAAATTACTTCAACTAAATAACTTTCTTGAATAGCAAGGGGTGTCCGATCTCAGGTAAAATGTTTTTGGAAAACTTTTAAATAAGAACAAGAGAACGAGTGATCATGATGCATCAAGTATTGACGTCCCAAAAGAGACAAGAAGATTAAGTACATATAAGACTAATTTTGCAATATTCCTTTTAATAAATGCAATAAGTAACAATTATCTTTAAGTAAATAAGTAAACCTGGTTTAATTGTGTTCAACAATATTAAGTAACCGAGTTACAAAACAAACTGTTCTATTCGGTTAGACTCGAACTAAAAATAAACCTCGATTATGCATGCAGTACCTGGCAGTAAAGAGGTTAAATCAACTGTACGGTTTTTTTTCGACATCTATCTTAGATTCAGCTGGACAGGCTGTTTTCGGTCTTTAAAAACACGTCCAAGATGGTTTTATTGTTTGATTTTCATTACAACTTTGAAACTCTGATTTTAAAAGACTGACTAAACCAGCATTGTAGTCTTCCTTCTTATGCTGTGAGAAGCATACCTTAAGAGATGGCTTTTAAATTGGTTATTAGAGATAAACATTAACATCTAAAGAACTTACTTTCCTCTATATAGTGTGATCTGTTTTTGTAATGTTTATGGTAATGTCATATACAAAGTTACTTTGCGGAGAAGATTCGCATATTGACCTAATGTTTCATAATGGGCAACACATTGTATCTATCGATAAACTTTTTTTATATATTCAGCAAATGTGGCACACTTCCAATAGAATGCTAGGTTTTCTTCTAAAAAACCAAAATATCATACACTTTCATAAAGCAGCATTTAAATTTTCATAACATCTTTGTTGCTGTTTGAAAACAACTTATCAATCTGGGCAAGCGTGGACGTTTGGAAAAAACATCTTCAAAACAAAACAGGTATGCCGCCCATTACTAAAAGAGAAACAGCAAATTAAATCAATGTGATTGACACGTCAAGTGATTTAACTATTTCAAAATGAAACCGCACATATTGTATTTCCCATGCTCGACACCAAAGATTGAAGCCACTTTACATTTTTTGGTTTTATAGCTTTTTTACAATAACGTCCAGCTTTTGACGGGCACGAAGCGAAGAGGTAGGTGTTCTGCCGAGGCAGATTGCCTCTTTTCAATGCTTTTTAAGCAAAGTGTGGCCTTACTCTTTCTAGTTTGGATGTTTGTAGTTTATTATGTTGTTTGGTCCTTTTAAATATGCTTTATTCTTGATTTATACCATTTGTCTGATGTTTTCTTCATGTTTGTTAGTCATCGCTGATTCTTTACAAAATTTCACCGAGCATTTATTTCATTTGTAAGAGTTGGTTGTTTTTCTCTCTCAATTTCAAATCAGCATGCTATACACAACCTTTTGATAATTTATTTCTTTTTGGCTGGCTTAAAGCTTTTACAGCTGGGAAACGACAAAACAATACCATTCAGACAATTGGTTTGGGCGACAAGGAAAACCGCGATCGAGCAATGAGGAAAACAAATTTTGTCTTTAAAATCATGGCAGATCAGACCAGATACCTTTCAAGGATAAAACAATGTAGTTTTTCAGTTGCTCTATGGGTAAAACGTATATTTAGAGGCTTAAAACGATCCTAAACCTACCCTTTAAATGCCGTTCGAAATATTCTTGGGCAAGAAAAAGTTGTTTTATTAGAAAAAAATTGAACTTTTAACACTGTAAATAGTTAAATGTTAGCAGGTTCTAGGGACTCTTTTATGAGGGAAAAAACTAAAAGGAATATAAAGAGTATTTGTCTGCGCAGATCAATTTATCAGTATAGTTACTTAAAACCGCATCTAGTTCCAAGGACACCGCTTATAACTACTTATTCTCGGATTCAAGTCACCAATCGTTTCAAAACTAAGTGTTCCAACGAAGGACAAAGCTTAGAAATTAGAAATTAAGAAGCTTCCATTTACCAAGGTATTTTTTGAAGCTTGAACGAATCCTATATAAGTGGCCTTTTCGCTTTTTTTTTTTTTTTTTGTTTTACTATCAGAGTTAGGAATGGGAAAAATCGCTGGTTTAACGAAGGCTTTTAAAGCCACTGATAACTGATTTCGCTAAGGCGCAGCACTTAAATATTTATTAAGTTACAAATGAAGCTTAATGCAAATCAAAGGCCGGACAATGTTTAAGCAATATAGGAAAGACTTAAATCTTGAAGTAATGAAACCACTTTAACTGGAAAGGAGATGCCAAACTTCCTATGAGGGTTGTTGACAAACCCGCAAATTACTTAGCTAAGACATAATACAACGAGTGGCTTTTATGATTAGGCCCAAACTAAGAACTTTAGTTGAAAAACAATTTCTTGCAATCGATTAATACTCAATTGATCAAAAAATTGCTCCCAATCTACAATCTAGTCGAAATTCCTGCAGGGTTTTTCTACATTTTCAAAACAGACCTTTCCCCGTCGAACTTTATAACACAGGACGCAGTAAACGTCTCGAGACGTCTTTACAAGTATTTACAATATTTATTGTATACAGCAAAACCATCCACTCACGCCATACAGTAACCAGGTCTAAAACTTACAGTATTACTAACGATTTCACTAGCTTCTCTCTCAAAGTAAATAGTATCTATGGTTCGAATACTCAGCCCCTTTCCTGATAAACAAGAAAATGAAAAAAAAATGCATTTCTTATAAATAGAGACAATGACAAAATATTTTGTCTGTGTCGTTAATGTTTATTCGGCTCGCTTTTGTTCTTCCTTTAACTGCTTTTGAAGGAAGTTAAGACAAGACTCGTTGTAGCCAAAGTTTGCGTGGCGGCAACTTACTAAAATCTAAACCATTTGTGATGTTATCTGCCGAAAATCAAAAGGGCTGATGGACGGATTAGCATCTCGCCTTTTTTTTCAAATGCTAGCCCCCTTTACTTGAGCTACGTACAACATTTTTTGTTTGGCTCTTCTTAACACAACAGACTGATTATTGATAGCTATAAAACTTGCATTTTAAAGTACATGACAAAGATTTCGTGCGAAATTGCAAGGTTCGAAGAACCTTTTATTTCATCTTTTATTCTGAACAAAACCGATTTTTAAAATTTTTTACAAACCTTCATCGAAAAAAAACTTATTTTTTTCGTGTACATAAAAACAACCAATCTTCCAGTATAAAAACAAAGAGCAGAAAAAATCTATGAATAGACATACATAATTCTTATAATTTCCTCGCATGACAAATCTTAACCTGAAACTGAAAATTTTCGATTTGCTTTTATCTAAATAATGGATTTTCTGTATTAATGCGATTATCTATGTTAACCATTCTCAGTTTTAAATGGTTTGTTCCCTAACCACTGTAACTTCCCCCCTTTCTACCGTAAGTTAGATTATGACTACTTACGCTAATGACGACACGTTTAGAATTTAAGTTTAGATCTTTAACCCAATTTACGCATAGTTTTCCTCAGAAACTCAGCATATACGCCGTCGAAGCAGTCTTGTCTGCAAGTAGTTGTAAGCTGTCTTCCCGGTCAACGGATTATCAACTTACCTATTCAACAAATCATTTTATTACGTATAGACGACTTTTATTGATTTCTTTAAACAGCACCAGTTCTTTCTTGGTTGCTTTTCCAATAATTGCATGCAACCTTGCTTCCTGAAACGTTAGATTGGTAACAAAGTAAACTCAGATAAACACCGTAGGTAATTTTTTTTTTGCTTTTTTTGCCTTTTCGGGAAAATCGAATTCAGAGTTCACATTTGCATAAACGACAAGACACAAAGTTGGCTTTAAACATCTTCCTTATTGACGTTTCATATTTGGAGTTGCTAGGCGACGTTCAAAACATTAAAGAAATCATGGCTATATGTATATTAGAGAATTCGAACATTTTTATTTCAAAACTAACCGTAACTAGCTTAACACAATCAAAAAGTTAATTTTCAATCACTTAACAATAATCGATTTCCTAAGGTAGACACGTTGATCGAGTACTCAATAAAAAATCAAACTGATAAATCAAAAAAAATTATCGTTTACATCTAGTTGAAATTATCATCTCTTTGATGCGATTCGTATACTGCCAAGTGCTTACTCTGTGTAATTAATGTTTCAGTAGGAATTTGAAAACGGGTAAAAGAAGCTAGGGAGCGAGGGGGATTGAACCACTTCTTAACGATGCCGATCTTTTGGCTTACCTGGGACAGAAGGATTAAAATATTTTTTCTTTTAATCCTTCAGTCCCAGATAATACGTTACATAGTTACAAAACTAAAGTGAAAAAACAATGCAAAAAGAAAATGACTATTTCTTGTAACTTTGTTATCTAAAATATGCTTAAAAAATACAACAAACTTACGAGTTCGACTTGAACATGATACAGATGCTAAAATAAATTTCAGTTATAACAAACGTTGAGACAGTTATAAGTACTGTTATTATCATTATTATTATTGGTAGAAGTATTATATTTTGCTATAATTGTTATTACGTATACTATAGTCTTTACTGTCAATGGCTTCTAAAAACGTGATTTTGATGGCAAAACTTTATATTCACTCTCCTGAATTTGTGACATCTTTCATGTTGTACTAAAACTTGTCCCAAGATTGCATTTCTTATCCTGGTCAGCTGTCAAACAAATCCGTTTTTTTGTTCAGTTTCGGTTTTGTAATTAAAACAAAGTTTGTTCCATTCGCCTGACGTAATGCATGTTGTTGAATTTGTAATGAAGTGTTTCCGTACAAGGAGTATTTAATTATTTCAAACAAAGTAAGCATGATATCATGGATATATTGTTTAGGGTTTTCATTTGTTGACCAAAAGATTTTAATCAACTTTATAGAATCTGTAGAACTGCTGGTGTTTTTACGTTTCAGCCATTTAAATTTACACACAAATAGGGACGTACTGTTTTTGACAGATGAAGACATTATACGAATGGAAATCGATAGTGCAGAGAATAATTCTACGTTAGACTGAAATAAGATCAAAAGTTTTGATATTTACATGAAAGTGCAATGAAAACTTAATTGCCGTTTCTGCCTGGTTTACCTGGATTGTTTCCTATCACTTAATTTGCTGTAAAGTTTTAGCTGTAAGTTTTTACCAAACATCTTTTTGGGTTTTGCGAGATCGCCACAGGGCGCGTTTCCATTTGAAATAAAAATCTAATGTTTTAGATATATAGCTTATGAGCATCAGAACGATATCTTTAACGTCGCTTCTTTAAAGTCTAATACAAAGGCAATAACTTAAACCTACAATTTTTAAAGCGGATTTTTTTAAAAGAGAAACACCATTTTCGGGAGGTAGGTGTGCCAAGATATTATGCAGCTCTCCTTATTTTAAGTGTGTTTTTTATATCTGCCAAGAAGTTAAATAATAGCTAATTCCGGGAGCTCTAGATTTGTGTACAATTCATTTTGTTTAGAGTAAACTAAAGAGACTGGGAGAACGACGGTGAGCAGTTTGAAAGAAACTGTGTGGTGTCGTTATATGTTAATGTCACAAGCACCGCCGGATTTTGAAGATGTCAGGGAAATATACCATACAGTAACTTCAACTTAATTAATTATTATGAACAGTTTTTTTGGCAATTAGTTCAAAGAGTAAATGGTTGGTATAACTACTTCTTTTAATTTTCTCAACAGGATGAACAGGTTGAGCGGAGGAAAAGCTATATAGACGCTTGTGTCATGTGCTTGCTCGCTGATCAGCTGTGATTGTATTAAAGCAAAAGAAACTTTAAATTCAATATATTGAAGTCGTCGGATGAAATGTCTTCAAAGCAAACTATAGTTCTGGTGCTAGTACTTGTTGTTGTTCGTTCATCAATCCAACGGAAGCCGTTGTACATCGGTGGTTTTTTCCCTCTGAGTCCAAACAAAGCCTCAGTGCCGGGACGCGCATTGTTGGCCGCAGCTGACCTGGCGTTAGAACATATAAACAACCGCAGCATTCTCGCAGAATACGAGCTTAAAATGGACGTTAAAGACTCGAAGGTAAGTTTTTCCTTTGCCCAAGATGCTCAGTATAAAACGCTATCTTTGTTATTTCTTCAACAATAATGTCAAATGGGAAAAAACAAAGTCGAATGGTGTCTCAGAGTGAAGCACTTTGCAAGATAATTGAAGTGCTCGATATCTAGACAGAAAGTTGATGGTTTAGCATACATGGCACATTTCATTTGATTCTAAGTTTTTCAGCTTGGCATTATAATATGTCGGTCATGTATAGTCAAGTCGAAATCATAAAAAAAAAACCCTTATAAATTGCAGTTACTAGAGCGCTTTCGTATAATTTGCAGGAAAAGCCAGGTTGTTCCCAAAAAGATAACACGGAGAAAAACTGCTTGCAGGATCTTTTAATTTCTGGAAAGACTTTTTAAAACAGGTTAAAAGATCAAAGTCCAATACAATGGTCCTATTTAGGGAAAATCTAAGTTTAAAAGAACAAGCCATATTCTGAAATCTAAAAATTGACAGCTTTGAAAAATTTTTGCCTACTTGTGAACTATAATTGAACGGGAAAAACATTTGGGAGATAACTTAACAGGCAAAAAAATTCTCAACAACAAACGAACATTCTAGTTCATTAAAAACGACCATTGCTTTCCTTCCAAAGTTATGGTGTTTGTGTTATTCGATTTATGTCGATGTTATCTCGTGGAAAATAAATTGTAAGTTGACATTTTCGCATAATTATCAGTGTTTTGCCAAAAAATCTCGTAATCTTTCGTCCGAAGCAAACTCATCTTTTCGTCACGCCTCAGGGTGCAGAGGAAACAGCCTTCATATACAAATACCACACGCAGTGTTAAAACCAGAATATGTGATTATTCACAATATGAATCAATCTTGCTGTTAACTTCTGTAATAACGGGCTTTACTTTGCACACGGCTACGTCAACGAAGTTCTTGAATCTCTACAGCGTACTTAATGAAAACTTCATATGATTTCACTACAGAAACGACGCAGCACCACGGGTCGCGCAACGCCGTAAAATCCCACTTTAAAGCCCTGGGCTTATATAACTTCACAAGGGGTATTGGATGGATCTAAATAACCTGGGGTCTTATATCCGGGGGGAGGGGGGGGGGCTTATAAGCGGAATAAAAAATGTTTCGGAACAACGAACATACCTGACAAACGAATTAAAGCTAAGATATACCATTACATTTTAAGTTAAATTTATAGCACATTTGATGTGCGTCACAATAAACGGGAAGATTATTTAATAATATCTATATAGCCAACTTAAACAACTGGAACAGAATTGGAAGTCATTATAGTTACTGTTCTAAACTCTGCCGCCACTTGTTTACGCACGTCTGTAACGTTCGATTAAAAATTTTGATGTCAGTTAAAAAGAAATGCAAAAGGAACATACTTATACACTAGATGGGCTTATTAACAGGGAGGGGGGGAATAAAATGATCGTTGGCAAATGCATGGTTTTATTTCAAGGGGGGCTTAAAACCGGGGGGAGATTTTATAGTAATTCATTAACAGTGATCCATGCATGGCAGCAGAAGCAACGTGGCCGCCGAGCAAGAACGTGTATCGCTGGGAGGGTATACCAAGGGTCGCTGCAAACCGAAATATTTTGAAATTTAGAAAATCAACCCTTACTCTGTCATTCTGAAGTTTTCGTCAAGAGTTGGGCAGAAAATGAGCTTTCCACTGCTTGTTAGGTATGTAACTGAATATTGACGTTTTGCTCTACTCTAAATAGTGCGACCCTGCATACTCGGCTAGTATGTTCATGGACCTATTGGCAGAGCGGCCGGATGCTCTTATGATATTAGCAGCCGCTTGTTCTGACGTCACCGAACTGATAGCGGAACTCGCGGGGTATAGAAAGCTAGTGCAGGTAAGTAAACGTAGTTTCCTTTCATTTTTGAAAAGATAATTATGTACTGACATAGAAAAGAAATTCCTCTGGGGGCGGTCTAATGGACCAGCCGTCAGCCGTTCCCAAGCCCGGCTAATAGAAGAGGGGCCGGCTGGGCGTGGCCCCTACAAAAGCGACTACCTCCAAAGAAATAAAAAATACAAAAATAAAAACAAATTATTCAAGAATCTTTGCTTTTGACCTTAAACTCACTAGCCTTTGAAATTCAAAATGTTTTCAATTTGGCCTCTTTTGGTGTTTATTGGGGAAAAACAACAAAAAAAGCACACAGCACCTACGTGGAGAAGGATTATGTAACTTGTAAGCTATTCTTCTCGATTCTAAACTCAATACAAACTCGTCAGACTTAAGAAACAGACTAGTTTTCAGCCTTGTGTAAATAAACCTTTTCGGTTTTAATTTTTTGACAAATTTTTATAGAAGGCGTCACTGGACAATGGGTATTAGGACTAAAGGTCCCCTTCGAGATCTGCCACCCGGAGCTTACGGTTTAACCAATACTGGTCAGTAAGAGAAAAGCCAGCTTCTTTTCGTCAAGTATTCTAAAGCCCTGAGTAAATGTCCGGCGTGGATTCGAACCCAGGCTCCCGGTTGCTGCTCGATTAGAAAATGGTACATATATTCATAGAAGAATACTCGTTTATGTCTTATGGAACGTTATTAATAATGTATTGATAAATTCAATGTATTAGTCTTAGATACTTGAAGTATAAGAAGATTACTACTGCAGAGTTATTTTTACTCAGGTATCGTACGCCTCCCGATCTCTTGCCCTATCCAACCGGGTAAAATACCCAACTTTGTTCCGCACCCTGCCATCCGAATCCGCTAGAAACCGAGCAAGAGTCTCCTGGATTCAGCACTATGACTGGGAGAGAGTCGCCACACTCTTTGAAAAGACTAACTCCGATGTGGTAAGCTTTATCTTTTGAAAAGTTGTTTTAAATTTGAAAGAAATTTAACCCTATCCAAACGTTTTTTTTAGATAACTTGGGACTGAGTGGGGGAGGAGAGGGGGGAGTGCCCCCATCCCCCCCCCCCCCCTCCCTATGAGCTGGATAGGGTTAAAGCTATAAAGATCGAATTTAGCTTAAAATATTTGAACATATTGTTTTTATTCGCTAGATATTGAAGCAAAGCTGTAGTTGTTGTTGATTCACGGGCGGATGAACACACCTCACTGGTTGATCACGTGTGCACCCCTTTCCTCTCCTCTCGACTGAAAAAAGACTGTCGTAATCGAATCAATACAGTGTCTGAATGTGCTCAACTCATTGAATGATACAGTTTTTAGTTTCCCCTCTCCTTTTGTTTTTTTTTTAAAAGTGGAAAACATGAAAAATTCAGGAGTCTATAACTTGTGTTAAGTGATGTTGGAAAAATGTTTATTACAGAGGATCAGATTGCCTAAAATTTAAGAACAATTTTAAAACAGGGCTAAGCAAAATCTCGGGATCGTCAGCTAAATTTGTACTCAGTCTCGACCTTAAGAAGGAATCGCGATTTATAATCTTTGCAAATCGTTTCGGGAAGATGACTCAGCGAACCCACGATAGATCTGCGAAAACGTGAGTCAGAAAAAAATTATTTTCCAATAGAAACATATATTGCAATACCTTAGACTCACATTTCTGCATTTTCTTCAGTCTTTAACTACATAGAAATAAGAACAATTTAAGGACACTTTTAGGCTCAAATCGCAAATATAAATAGAAACAATGAGCTACGACTTACAAAGCGTGTAATTAACCAACTTGTTTCTGTATCAGTTAGAATAGTTTATTCTTACGTTGCGATGACTTTAGTTTAACCCCTGAACGAAAAAAAGACACTTTTACAGTTACTTTCTTCCCTTAACATTGTCTTCAACAATCTAAGTTTATTATAAAGTTAATCTCTTACCAAAGACAAGTATAGTTATAGATTGTTTGTCTTTCGATGTTGCTAGGTTTCATTGTCCAACAACCAAGTCATAACCGAGCTTAGGAAGCTAAACAAGACGGTCCTTTTGTCAGAGGAAATAACTGGAAAACAACTGGAGTTGAAGATGCAGACACTGATGGTAATGAGTTAATTGCTGCCTTGAGGACTTAACTAGAAAATGGATGTTTAGCTATATTCTAGAATTGATATTTATCCATGCTTAATGCGCGCAATCTTACTCTTGTGTGCTTTCAAAAAATGTACTAGTTTATTTTGGTTGTTTATTTTTTCTGTCAGAGAAACGACGCGAGGATAATAGTAGGTACATTCTACGAGAAGCAAGCCAGGCACGTTTTTTGTGAGGTATGATGTAGGGGCATTCCATGGTATTATGGACAAAAATATGAGCACTTCAAAGTTTACAGAAATGAGATGTAAATTACAAATCTCAAATGCACATG
>JANVCF010165184.1:0-11217 GCA_025388745.1 Hydrozoanthus gracilis
TTCTGATTTCTTTGTATATATAACACAAGAAATTTAGATGGGTTTATCTTCGATCTCATTTTTGTTACAGAGTTCACATAATCTTTGTTCGCGTGGAACCACTGGACGTTTATGTCTCTAAAACTTAACTACTAATTGTAATTGCTGGTTCGGAATTTTCTATAATCACGTTTTGTACTTCTTACTAGAGTAAAATCAAGTGGTAATAGTAGTAGTAGTAGTAGTAGTAGTAGTAGTAGTAGTAGTAGTAGTATAGTAATAGTAGTAGTAGCTAGTAGTAGCAGTAACAGTAGCAGTACGGAAAAGTTGCTGTTGATGTTTCCCTTTTTTCCAAGTTAACATATTTTCGTCATGATAACCTCATGGATACATGATGATCAGTGATCCTAATAACAACTGAATTGATATATATATTAGATTGAATTACTAGATGCTTACCTATAAACTCAAATAAGGAAATTATGACACAGAGCTTGCGAAGATTTCTATTTGTAAAACAGATTCAGCTCACCTTTTCTCGACAGAGCTAAATTTTTCTTATACTCCAAGCTGTTTTGTGGGCATGTTAGTAACAGATGTTGCCACGGTGGCCCCTCATGGTCAGCTTGTGTGGTGCAAATGCACTCCATCTTTTCACTTTTACCTTGTGTTTAACAAAAAAGACACCAGTTTCAATTGCAGCTTAGGGTTTGAAATTTATGAAGTATTACACTGGAGCATCGTGTGTTTTTATCTGCGAGAAAATGTTTTCACCATTGAAAATAAAAACAGCAGAAGATTGATACTAAGTGGACACACAATAACAGTTACAGTACAACAAACCGAAATTGGGTGTGAAATAATTTAAAGTATTTTTTCCAAACTGCAAATTGATTTCCGAAAGACAAAACAATATTGTGTAATATTGTTTGTCACATCGGAACTTTCATGTATATAACTAAATTACAACCACATACATTGAAGAACACAACCTTGCGTATTGCAGAGATTAGTGCCCTCTGCTTCTAGTCTACAAGGCTGTAAGCTCGTTATCTAGTGAATTACAGTAGGAAGACTTGACAAATTGAAGTTAGGATGGACCACAGCCATACTTTAAATAGCAGTAGCTGTTCACCACTCAGTTTGGTGGAGTAAAACATTGATTACACATGTAAATTTGTTGAAATGTTTTGTTGTTGACCAAAATACCAATTTGGACTTTTTCACAGAAACGTCCTTCGAATTGTGGATAAAGCTCAAGAACCTTAAATTTAATGAGGACTTGTTTGACAAGCAATCTCACAGTTACGAAAAACACAAGAGCCAGGTCATAGGAAAGGTACAGCTTAGCCTATAAGACCAGCTCGCCTTCTTCACCAAGACTGGCCTGCACCGGCCAGGATAAGTAATTACTGTAACAGCATATTGACTAGAAACACACGAGTTAACTAAGCCCGAAATGGTAACATCGACCTTCACTTTACAAAATACAATAAACTTATTCACAATTCATTAAAGGCAAATACTGGTATAGTTTCAAAGAAAACGACTACAGCATTCATAAAAGTTTTTACATTGGTCATAAAAGCATCCCCGACTGAATCAGTGTGTCTCAGAGCACGCTGTAACTGCGAATCCTTCCTGTTACTTGTAATCATGCATAAAAGAACTAAAGAAAATCAAACACTGATTCCTTGAAGTTTTGTTTTAGGTAAAAGATCTACTGGAAGACAAGAGAGGGTTTTTGTTTGTGGAAATGATGAGGTTCAGGTAAATTATTAGCACATCAATTTATTGTATCATTGAACTCAATAACTCCGTTCACCTCTCACCAACTCTACATGCAATTGAAACAACAAAGCAAACAAGCGCAGCTACTGAATTTCTGAAATTCAATTATAAAAAGCATTAGGTCTGTATCTTTTTTCAGTAACAAGGTGTGGCTGCTGTTGTTGTTGTCATTGAAGCGTTATGAATAGCTGCGAGTTAGTCAGTCAGTCTCAGTCAATTCTAGAGTAATTCAGTAAGAATTTTTTTTAGAAGTTGGTATAGATAAACTTCTCAGTAGAATTCTAATTGACAAATGCGCAATAGTAAAATATCACTGTGATCTAATTGCACGAAACAAGTAAAGCGTCAAAACTGTTTTGTCAATATTGTGTTTACATCAGGTCACCCAAGGTTTACGTCAGAAGGTGTGCGCGATGTGAACTGATGCGTGTTTTTAAAAATAAAACTGTATGTCATTTCTTACCGTTAAAAAATCTAATTCCGTATTTTGTAGCAACTTTAGTTTTCTGTGGAACTGCTCCTTCAATTAACTTCTCAATATCTTGGTCAGAGATATCGACAAATTGTCGCGTCGCCAATTTTGAGGGTTTTTTAACAATTGTCCCTCGAGCCCGAATGAGCTATTGGCCTCTAGCCCATTAGGGCTCGAGGGATAATTGTTTTAGTAAAATCAAGTTAGTTCGTCAAAAATCAGAAGTAAAAAATCTTTTTTTAAAGCTCTAAAATTAATTTACTAATGTTTACGACAAATATGATCACGCGCAATCGCTACTCGCAGGCTATCACTAATAGCCTACGAGTAGCGTAGCCAATCAGAATGCAGCATTCATGATAGACCACTAGTATGATTTTACTAAAAAGGGATATCGTTGAGGTTTCTTGTTAGATTAAACATGCTTTGTGATTAATCAAAATTATTGAAGATAAATTTTCATTGGTTGTTTGTTACTGTAAGAGAATAGTTAACAGTTGCATGGAGGGCCAATCAAACTCACGGATTCACAATAGATCACTGTGAATTTTAGTAAAGTAAGGTCGTATATGTTGTATACCAGACAACGCTCTGCGTCTGTGTTTGTAGCCCAAGTATATGAAAAAGTCAAATACTAAATAACTTTTCAACTCTCGTTTGAAGCCCTGGCAGTGTAATAGCCGAACTGCGAATAGGAACCCTGAAGGAATATAAAGGAGAGCTTATAAATACAACGAGGAGCGAGCTACTATCTCATAAAGAAATGGATGTTGACTCAAGCTTCTTTGTTATACGTGAACCCGAAGGTAACACAAATCAGAGCTTTTTTTAAAAGGGGTTATTAGAGGTAAAAAGCTAATTATACCTGTCGGCCCATCTTTTAAATAACACTTGATTAAAATAATTATGTTTATATATAAATGTCGACTTCTGCAATACAGTATTTCAGCTTTTTGCGTTCAATCTCTTAACCTCTTCTGAATAATTACTGTTACTATAGAACAAAAAAAAGGTTGTTATTAGTTTGCTTTAAATATTGAAAGCTCAGTACAGTGTAAGGTATAGTATATAATCAAGGTACATACACACATATATGATGAGTGAATGATTTACTAAGTTCAATCGTATACTATAGGCAAGAAAGTGACTCGACTGATTTTGACGCAAAATTTCATTCGCTGTTTCACAAGCATATATACACACATTTCAAGATGGCATCCAGATTGAAAAATGTTAGAAAGAAATCAAGAAAAATACATTTAATTGGTTCAGAGTATTTACTAATTGCAGTGCGGCGAAAAAAAAACCCAGGAGAATTATCTTTTCACAGAGTTGGATAAATTGTTGGTGGGTTTTTTTGCGTCTGTAAACACCGACAAGACTGACTATGAACCAGGATCGTTAAAAGGGGAGGTAAACAGCGATGAAGATATACTGAGAAATGAAGCACAGAGCTATATACCAGACACTACGCACCTAGCCCGAGGGAGATAAGTGTTTTAGTCATTATAAATCAAAAAGATCAAGTGAAAAAATTTTGTTTCTTCTACTTTACAAAAAAATTAAACTTGAACTCAACTTTTTAGTTTTCTGATTCAGCAATGAGCGAATGTTTATGTATGGGGCTTTTTCACAAGGTGATTTGAAGTGACAAGTACAAAGTGTTTCATTTTGCGTTTTAGTTTATTTTTTGTGCAGCCAAAAGCAAACAATCGATGCAATTTAACAAAGATGTGCCAATTCTTAAAAACAATGAATGTAAACCTTACACAGACACGACAGTACCTTGCTAACTCATGGTGGCGGAAGCAAACCGTTATTGGGGGGCAAAAAGGAAATTGTAACAGGTCATCAAAAAATCTGAAGTTCTTATTTGTGTTGCTAGCGAGAGAAATTTTTGCCACCCGGCCTCTCCGGTTCCGCCGCTCATGTTACTTCCCGTACTCGCCCGTACCGTAAACGCGGCAAGAATTCCCTGGGCGGCATATTTATTTATTCCAGTCGGAGGCTCAGTTAGAATGGGGGAAAATATTCATAAAATGGCAACACCAAGAGGCAGAAACATAACACGATTTCCGATTACCAAACACATTTAATAGCAACTAGTGCCTCTGTGTTCCTCTGGTGCCATAACCAGCACTTTCCGAAAGCTTAAACAGGTAGAACTGTTGACAAAATGTAATTATTTGATACAGGACGCCTTGTGTTTTAGCTCCATAATCTATCTTTCTGTTGGAGCGGGGGAGGGGTGGGATTTTATCAAAAATTCGAAGCTCTAGACGGGGCGCTTATTAGAGCATTCAGGTTGTTGTAAAGAGAAACAATACACTTAAGAACAACGCTTCGATAGTTTTTTCACTTTATAAGTTTTTAAAATTGGACTCACCGTAGTTAATGTATTTTTGCCGTCAAATGTTTAAGCTTTTCGTCGCCGTTTTCAAACAATGACTTGTCCACAACTGATACAGTTGCATGCTTCCAAATCGAAAGCGCAGTCCGTGCGCTGGACTCTTTTCAAATACTGTGTATACAATACACATACTTTATTAGCTGGCCGTGCAATGAGTGTTGGAGTTTGGTTTTAAGAATTGTTTTTAGATTTTTTTATTTATGGGTCTCGCCAGTAGGTTTTGCTGGTCGCACCACTCTATGCAACGGTTTTAGTCTGCATTCGAGACAACTAGCTCTATCAAATTACAGTTTCGGTTTAGCACGAACACTCAGCCATGATTTGCTCAAGGAATAAAGCGAGTACTGGTTTACGTTGCAAGTTTAAGTAGGCCGGTTTTTCGCACTTTGTATGCACATTTTTTAGTGTAATTTCGCTAGATTGTTAAGCCCTTATTGTTATCTAGTGTCCGTGACTGAAAATTGGTTGTTAATTAAGCACGAATTTGTTATTTCTAAACTCAATTCAAACGACACTGTCATTTTTTCCATACCCCTAGCTGGCGCAGTCGTTCCTCTGGAGTAACTTTCAAACATTTGTGTATGAACTTGTTTGTTTTTCAACCTTCAAAAATTAGCTTTTGAAGAATAACTGAAACAGAACTTCTCAGTGCAACACTGAATCTCTAGAACACTTTTTCATAATAATCATCAATTATTTCAATATGGTAACGTTTATTTTTCGGTAGGTTTAATGTTTGTTTGTTTGTTTCTTATTGAAACAAAGGAGTAACAATAGTGTATTTAGTTTCTTCGCCCTGTCACGTTTCACTAGAAGCGTCAGCGTCACAGCTTCAGAAACATGTCCACTGAATTGCTAATTTTGCGTTATCAAAACCAAGTGTTTTATTATTTCCGCTATCAGACTAGAATTAATTCAGTTAGAGAAGATGTGCATTGTAAAAATGCATTTTTTGTTAAATCTGAAGAGGTGGCAATTGGCCCCTATTGTAAGTTAAAACAATCGTAGACATAAAATACACATGTTGCTGAAAATAAAAAAAAGTTGCTGTTTATACGCCTTTTAAAAAACCGCACTCGGCTTTTTGTTTCGTCTTGTATTTGATACCATATTTATATTATATCGTTATTTTGATAATTTAAAATCTACTTCTTAAAACGCAGTCGATTTCCAAATGCATTTAGTTATAGTTTAAATCACTACCTTACCTTTTTTCTAAATATTAACACGAATGCACTTTATCTTAAACCACAATATTGATTCTTTTTTAAACAGGTATTGAAGATTGCCAAACACCTAATATTACTCTAACTGGTGTTGCACACAGCGTGAAATCACCCAAAAAAATTCTTAAATCTGTAAACTTCACTGTGTTTGCTGATGTTGAGAACAACTGTATGAGTACACAAACGAAACTGCATTGGTTTCTGTCGAGAAAAAGCAAAAGTGAGAACAATTTCGGCAAGTTAAAGAAGATATTCATAAGAAACGCTAATCATTGGTTTGTGGAGGAAAGGTCACTGGAATATGGCTTGTACTTCCTCAAAGTAGAAGCTACAACAGCTAAAGAGAGAGTACGAAACTACGCGGATGGTTTCTTCGAAGTAATTGCTTCAGGTTTGGTAGTCAAAATATCAAGCAACGGGCGTTTAGTCTCGGGTGTCAACAAGACTGTAACCTTTGATGCCTCTGGTTCGTTTGATCCCGATGTTTCACCTCTAACTAATGAGGGTATGACCTTTTTATGGCTATGCAGACGGGAAAATGAGCCGTCACCTGTGGATTTTAACTCCCTTCCTCTACTTGTCGCTAATAACAGTAAAAGAGGGAGTGGTGGTGGTTGCTATGGTGACGGTCCGGGAATGCTAAACTCTACAGGTGTAAGGGCTTCTCTAGACGCCACCATGTTAAGGGTTGGAGTCAACTACGTTGTGGAGGTGCGGGTGACGAAGGACGAACGATCTTCCCGTGCAGCATTTGCCTTCAATGTAACTCAGGAAAAAATATTAAATTTCCAGATACGGTAGGTGTATAGATTTTTATGTCGTAGCAAGTTAAGACTTGTGAAACACTTTTTTTTACCATAAAATATCCCGTTAGCAATAATTGAATTTAATGTTCTCCTCTCAATTAGAACACCAAAAGAGAAGTTTTCAATTTTATCTTTTTTTAACATAAGTAGTTCAGTTTGTGGTTCAAATGAATAAAAACATGATGTGTACTACTATTAGGATAGGTAAGTAGCTTACTGGTAGTTACGTTGCAATTGCGCAATTTTACAGTTGACGAGAAGAATCCGACTAACAGCCTATTTTTTAACTAGTTGCCGAGACGAAGATGGGACAAATTGCCCAAGAAAGCCCGACCCTACCCGAAAGATTCAGTTGTCAGCCGTGTGCACGGGATTAGCTTGTGATGAAGTGCTAGAATACCAGTGGAACGTCTTCGAACTGATGTCGTCATCACACCTTAGGAAACTTTCCATATATGGCGCAGTCCTCAAATCTGACACGATAATATTTCAAAGTGACACATTTCAAGAGGTAAATCATGTTAAGATTAAGTCCATACTTTAATGTGTTGTCTGTATTCTTCCACAGCCCCTACAGAAGGATGGGGTACTCTCCAATGTAAAGTATACGGGGCATGGTTTCGAGCTCTGGCAGTCTCGGAGAGGGAATCATGTTTGCCGGAGCCTGCGATAGGGTAGGGTAGGATAGGTTATCTAAATTGGAACGATTTTGGATAGATTACAGTTTCTGGTATTGAGAGTTTTGGTTACGTCTATGGCATTAACACTGAAACCAACCAACAGTTTTAAAACAAAACAGGAAAACTTTGTTTGAAAAGCCTTTGGTAGGGTAACGTTTTACACTTAAATTTTTGGTAGGGTGTCAGTTGTAAACACTCATATGTGTTGGGTAGGGTCAGGAACTTAGGGCGGCACATTCCTACCCCAGCATTAATACAGTACGCCACCGGAGATCCTTCCTCACCCCTATAATTAATCATAATTCAATTCTTATCAAAACTGTTATGCTTCTATGGGAATTGGCTTTCTTCTGCGTACACAAGTATATTCCTTTGTGTCCGAGTTTCATGTTTTATTTCCTGTATCCTCAACTAGAGATATAAAACTACAAATTTCGTTCTTGAGTGAAAATTCTGGGTTCTGATTGATTTTATTGTATAAATAAACTGCTAACGTTGACTTTATAAGTCTAACGAAAAATGCACAAAAGGCTTCAGTGATGAGCGTCCACGATTGAACCAGTAGGTAAATACTATTTCCTTTAGTGTTAAAAACTTGGCGGTTTAATCATACACCCTGAAACACTAAGCATGAGAATGCCATAAAATGCCTCCATATCAAAACAATCGTAAAAATTAAGTATAAACTGAATATCTTGAAAATCGAAAAACGTATTCTAGACCGTTGACCGTTGGTTTTATGGCACTACGTTTCATTGCCGGATCTAAACCTGAATAGAAACAAGTATTTTGCTTTGTTTTACTGTTCCTAGCAAGCGTTCTTAAACCAATCAGGTAATTTACTTCTATGGCCAAACGTATAGAAGGTGCAAAAATGTCTACGCTGTAAAACTTAAGCTTTTGGAAGCGATTTATTACCCCGTCTACCTAATACATCATATAACGTTCTGGAGCTTCAGACACTCCTTAAATTAAAAAAAAATAAACTCGATTTGTTTGTAACTCCAAACAGGGTAAGATTTACAAAGTTCAGGTCCATGTACATTCAACTCGGCTTGGCATTACAAAAAAATTTTCTGATCAACTATTGACAAACAATCGTCCGTTTGGGGGTCGCTGTGTCGCTGACAAGTATTCAGGTGAGACGCGTATTTCTTCACCTTATATCCATTTCTATTACTGCCATTGAGAATGTTTCGTTTGATGGAAAAAATGGCGATTATTTCTTGAATCTCGTATGGCCAGCGCTCACTTCCGGTTACATGGCAATGTTAGGCCAGTGAAAGAGGGGCATTGCAGATTAGTCCTCGATCGGTGCTGATTTAGTGTCTGGAGGGCAGTTTTCTGGCCAGATTTTAAACTTAAGCTAACCTCAGAAACTTACTTGTCTATTTTCTAAAATTTAAAAACAGAACATTTTCATAATTGAAGCTACAACAGTTAGCCAATAGTAATCTGCGTGTATAAAGGCTCCTACACACTCCAGCCAACATATAATCGGCCAGTGTTGGGTAGTTCCCGACAAGCTTCAGAAAATATTTTTTGTCGGAAACAAATGTGCATGTTTGGCCATGGTCTAAAACGGTCGGCCGATATAAAATCGTTTCGTGCATGGCGGATGCAGACAGATTTTCGGGAACAGAGCTTTGTTCGATCAGTCACGGAGCTGAATAAATCACATGGGAAAAATCAAGAAGGCGACCACAGTCGCAGGTGAGGAAGTATCAGTTTCAAAAAATATTAAAAACTTAAGAAAAAGGTCTATTTTTCGAAGCAAGGCAATGTCACTACCATACTATCTCATGATCAAACGACTACAGCATTAGACACAAGAAAGCAAAGGTATGGGATAAAACTACGAATCACAATAGTTTTCATCTTCACAAGTTGACAGGCAAAACGACAGTGAAAGTAGTCTGGGTACGAAATCATGCCCAGCTGCCATGCCAGCCACCACAAAAAATCGGTACGTGTGTGGCAGCTTTAATTTACAGACAAATTATCGGCGTCGAAAAATCGGGAGCACCGCAACAAAAAAAATCGGTTTATGTGAAGTGGCCTTAACTATGATAACATTTTCTTTTCACTCAGGACGAGTGTTCCGTTTTCTTTCAAAGTTCTGAGAACTGAAGCTAACAAAACTGGGGTGTATACGGGAGAGAAGTTTGTATTTGCAATCCTATTACAAATCTTAGAGCGTCTTGTCTGACACAGTTGATATTCTCCTTTTCATACATTCACTACGTGAAATCACCTCAGCAAATGGATGTTCATTTTAGTAAAGTTTAGTCTTTTTTTATTGAACGCAGGCGAGGCACTGAGAACAGAATTTAAATTCAACTGCACTGGCTGGCAAGACGATCCAGAAGATTTTCCCTTAATCTACGAGTTTGGATATCAAACCAGATCGGGAGTCGCAAACGTTTTGCAAATCAGTGAAATGTCTTCAACTGAAAGCAAGTTAGCGTTGGGTGATCCATCAAGAAACTTTTCTCTACAAATGATAATTCGTGTCAAGGATAAGCACGGTATTTTTGCCGAGTCAAAGTTTGAGGTTCAGGTGGGCAAATAGAATTAGGATCATTTTGTTTTTTGGTCATTACGTAGTCACTCTCCGTACTAGCTACCTACTCCTGCCATCCTCCCATCCACCCATCCTTCCATCCATCCATCCATCCTCCCATCCTTCCATCTGCTTACCCTGTTTTATCCACTATGTAACGTGGCCTTACTGATCGCCCAAAGCAACAGACAAAATTTTTGATAATTTCGAAGCCGGGTTATTAGGACGTGGCTGATTGCATTAGTGCAAACACAAAACGATTAAATTTGGGGTGCACAGTGAAATATATCCCACTGTAGACATACCACACCTCTTTATGAAAGTCTGATTACTACTGAATTTTTCAAACAATAAACAAGTCAGCAGGAATAATATAAACAACAAAATATCGTTTGATCGCTGAAATGCAAACATTCGAAGAAACTAATCTTCTCTATAACTTATCGTTTCATAATAAGTGACGATAGACTTGTCTAACTTTTCAAATTTCCAACATTTTCTATAACTATCTATCTGATGGCTGACACTATTATTTCCCTTATTTGTTTTGTTTTAGTATTTTCTTTGCTGTGTATACGGAGTAGCTTTATCTTCACTTCACTTCCGAACAAAACTTTCCTGTTGGTGCATGGCTATGATGAAAATGATACCCGATCATTTCTTAAAGAGAAAACTCGACCTAACCACCGACTCCTATCCTAACTATATTACTTAACTTCGCTAGAGTTGTTTCCAGTGACGTTATTATGTTTGAGGTATAAACTGATTTACTATGGCGTCAAACTAGTCTTGCCATTTTGTTTCAGTTATTTACTTAACTGTTCTCAACTGTGTTGTTACTCAGAGCTGAGTCTCTGTTTCGTGGTACTGGATTATCTTCTTCTTCTGTCTGCTCTCACTAAATCTTCTTTCTGCAGAGTATTCTGTCCTTTTTTTTACCCTCTGGATCTTCCGTGACGGTATGTTTCAGTGATTCCCTGATCTATGTTGTTGTTGTTTTTATTGCGTAACGTAGTTTCCGAGATCACAGTCTTTACTGAAAAGCCTTTAGTCTACAGCAAAAGGTAGTGCGCTTTAAGTTTGCCTCCTTTACCTGCAGAGCTTCTTTATGTTAAAACAGCTTTTAATAAGTTTCAAAACGTTTTTGAATTCCAACAACAACAAGGAATCGCTGTTTTAAACAACTTATTAATTGACCCGTAAGCAAGAGGTAGGAGGGGGGCAGGAAGATAGGGCCAATTTTGTAATATGCATTTTTGAGTACCGCTTCTTCACTTTCGGGCCCCTCCC
>JANVCF010165405.1:0-11215 GCA_025388745.1 Hydrozoanthus gracilis
ATTGGCCAAACACCATTTGGATCAAAAGGAATTTTCTGGCCATCAAAATTGTACATCTGCTCACATCGCTGAAAAAATAGAGGAAAAAGATTTGTGTTTCGTCCTTTTACCTTTTTGTTGTCTTAATTTTCATATACAACAGCGCAGATTTAACCAGGTTATGGTAAGTCAAACAATTACAAGGTCATACCTAAATAAGTATATAATAAAATATCGATGCAGAATGTCAAAATTCGATTAAGAATTCCATAGACGTTATTGCATGGCCGTTAGAAGATACGAATTTTATCAACGAGTGCTGAAGGCTCCGCAGACTCGTGAAAACCACTTTCAGCTCAAAAATATAAAATTTGTTTTCCCAAGTGGCCATGTAATATTCTGTTTATCTTATAGATGTTAAAGAGATTCTTTCACGAAACAATGTTTTGCTAAGAACCGCGCGCCAGAGCGATATGTCTTTTTAGTAAATGAAAAAACCCTAAGATTTCATTAGTACCTATATAATAAAGCACCATACTCCATTGATGATGTGGCAAGATGGGGAGTTGTAACCGCGCGGACAACCCGGCCGATCTTCTGCTCGGATAAATTTAACAAAGAGTAACTAAATGTGTTTATTTTTCTTACCTTCAGATTTTTGTGTTTTTCGTGGCCAGCACGACCCCGTCTTTTTCCATCAGGGTACATAGTTATGTTATATCCTTCTACAATCGAGGAGAACAAAAAGTAATGTGACAGTTCATCCGTGCGGTTGTCATAGACAGCCAAAGGGTTGCACGGTGAGCTACCCTCCCCTTGCTCAACAATCTCTTTCACTGCCTCCACGGCGCTCTTATAGTCAATAACTTTGAAAATATTCGGTTTTTCTGATCTTTTATGTGACATCCAATGATCAGAAGTTATCTGACGTTTTGGGTCACCAATGAAAATACTGTTGTCTTTTCCACAGTTAGTAAGGTAGCCAAGCGCTTTCAGAATGCGATTGTACAGTCCACCTATTGTGTTATGGTGATGAACGAGAGGCTCGTTCCACAGGTTGCCCAGGCGATCTTGCATATCCGCATCGCTATCATCTATTTGTTGTTCTTCTTTCTCGCGAGGAATGCATCGGGTGAAGAACAGATCATCTTCCTTGTTTAGTTTGTATGATTTTTCTTTTTGCGCAGTTTCTGACTCGAATAGTTGGTTATTTGAACTGTTTTGGACGCTGCCTGCTACTGGAGCCATGATTGTTTCTCTCAAATTAGTTTTGCCAAGGTCAAAATCAGGATTCCTTTCTGTACTTCTTTCGAAAGAATCGTTTTCAGTTACTTGGACTTTTTCTTTGCTAAAATCGAACCTATCAAAGCGAGTCATTCGTTCAGAGCTGCGATGCCCCCTCTCTATGATATGAGAATTACCTTCCTCATCCACATAATCCACACTATGGCGGTAAATCTCTCTCAGTCTTTTTCTGTCTGTCATAAGTTGTTCAGTGAAAACTGGTTCCTCTATTTTCATAAAAACGTTCCTTATAAGTGCAATAGAGCATTTTTCTAAAGGAACAACCAGATGTGGATGAACTTCTCCGGGTAACCGCGATGGATACCTGGGAATAAAATCTTGATAGTAAAGTTTGGGTTTACCTCCAATGGCATTCAATAAATTAGAAACCAATGCCATGTGAAGCATTTCCTGCCGTATAATTGTTTTGATTATCTTCTGTACTTCAATATTGTAGCCCTGTTTAATTGATACCAAAGCAGTGAGATAGGGAGGTATGGTTGCATGTTCGATCTTAAGAGCTGTCTGGAGAAATTCCCGCAACGTCTCCAGGGTGTACAAGTCCTTTTCTCTTCCCTTTAAAGGCTTAGTTTGTTTTAACCATTCTAAGATCATCCGTTTCTTAGCTTTAGACAGATCTCTTGTTACAGGCATGTAGTTAGGATGGGACTCTGGTAGTTCCATTGACATTGCGATCAACTCCTTGGACCTTACAACTTCTTCATAGTTTCCAAGATCAAGGAAGTGCTCAGTCATTACAGGAAAAAGGTTGGCGTATTGTTTGAAGATCGGGTAAACATGATTGATCCAGTTTGCTGGCTTAGTGTACGTGTAGTTATCATAAAGGTGAATTCGAATCGACTTGTCATTGTCGTCAAACTCGTCTTCTGACAAACCATATAAATATAAATACACCTGGCCGTCGACTGCCTTTCTCGGGTTGCCAGGATCGCGGGTGTATATTATAATGTTTGCAATTCCATTTGCATCAGATTTAATCGGTCCTTTGGGAGTATGCAGTACAGGTGTGTTGATTTTTGGATCACCTTTAGAATCTGGTGCCGTTCCAGTGGAACCAAGAATAATTTTTTCATTTTGTCGAGGTGTTCCAAACTGTGTCACAAAGACCTTCAAACTGACAATTTCACCGGGCTCCTTTCTAAAAACCCATGAGTCAATAGGACGAACTTCAAGTCCATCTTCTGCCTCGGCTGACATTATACGCGAACAGTTGTACGATGTCTTGTTTCCGGTAACCTGTTATTATGACATTAGTCAGTATTATATTTTTGAAACACACAACGACCAAAATATATGTATAGTAGATTTGCATTTCAATCAAATTAGAGGGGTATAGACATAAAACACTTTCCCTCAAACTATCCCTGAACACCAAATCCCTTTTTAAAAAAAAAACCTAAACACCAAATCACTTTCAAAAAAGTTCATTCAAAAAGAAAATTAAAATACAACTATAACAATATTTGACAAACAGTAAAAGCTACGAGGAGCCTGAAAAGTTAATCAACGCCTTCTCATGATACCTTTGTTCGTTTCTTTAATAATTTTTTTTTGTTTGATATAGCTATAGATTATTTTTGTAATTTAACTACCCAGTGAGAAGTATTTAATTAGCAGCATAAGTATATTTCTATTTCTTCATTTATTTTATGTACTTACTTGATTCAATTTATTCATTTTCTATTACTCCATCTGCCTAGACTAGCACAGTTATGCTATTTGCAGATGGAGTCCACAAAATATTATGTAATTTATAACTTGTAACAATAAAATAAAGTGAAAGTGACTACAAGTTAACGTCTTAGGAAAACAACTGTATAATTGGACAAAGGGTGACAAACAGAAGTTCGACAAAATCTTGTAGTCTAGAAAAATGCAAGCTGCATGATTCAACTTTGAGTTTTAAATCATAAACATATTAGCTGTAAGATCAGCAAAAAGTTAAAAGATTTAAATCTTGGCCGTCAGAAATTTTAAGGTGCTGACGTTACGTGCGATAGCCCTTCGTCAAAGCGAGTTTGAAAACAAGTCGTGCGAGCATGCGCAGGCGAAGGAAGCGAGAAATCAACAGAGCAAGGCTTTTTAGTCTTTTTTTCATCCTAAAAGAAATAAAGTAAGGGTGTACAACTCCCACTTGGGTCGTGATGCACCACCTTACATTCTTCCATTTCCGCTGTTCGTACCCTAAGGTTTTTACTATTTTATCAAAGATCAGAAAAAAAGTTCAAGTGAAAACAAAACAGTAAAACTTAACTTAGCTTTAAGTAAGCAAATTTACTGGATGAAAAAGTTGGCAGCTCAACGGTTTCTAGTTTTGCTCCCGGAGCCAGCTGAAAGCGTCGTCACTAATCGCGTGTTTGTTCGTAGAATAGCAAAACCGGAAAAGAAGCGATATAAAGTGGTGCATTAAAACCCTAGTGGGAAATGGACAATCTTACTTCGTTTCTTTCAGGGTCAACAAAAACGACTACTAGTTCCTTGACCAAAGTAGTTAGCTAATTCTCGAAACGTCAGCACCCAAAAACTTCAGATTGCCGATGTTTTTAACAATTAACTTTTTAATCGATTACTTACTCACCGACGCTCTTATCTAAAATCTATTTCTCAGTGCAAAAACTAAACAGTTTCGGGACACTCTAATGATTAGGCTTCCTATTATGTTTAGAACATATTTCAGGTTTTTAAATCGTTACCATAACCATAGTTAATATATACGGACTGGTTAGGGAGCCATTGTGTGTATGTCTTTGTCGCCATTTACTTTTGTTTTCTGGTCTTGACCCTGCACGAAACATGCAAAAAACGCAAAAGGTTTTGAAATAGTCAGTCAAAGTACTCTCACTTACACCTGAAACAAAGATTGTGCAGAGTCACGGTTCGTTCAACATAAAACAAAGCATCTTTGTGCAGTCTTTGTATTTCTTTTTTGAGGTTTGCCTGCTTTCCTAACCAGTCCATATATTAGCTATACAATAACGTGAAATACAGTATTCTTCTAAATACTTTCATGTTTTTAAAACATTCACACCAACAAACGCCCCCATAACCTGAAGAAACTTGTATGAAAGTATTTCTTTTATGATTGTGTGTCTCGAATTCTTTTTTTGTTGTTGTTATAAGCGCATTCCCTCTTTACAAGAAGATTATCGCCGAAAGGAAGCGTCTCCCTAATTTCATTATAGAACAATGCGACCGACCCAACCCTTTCAAACACGTCTCACTAACTCATATACTGAAAGTGAACATTTATTTAGTTGGAAGGCAATGATACTGAAACCATATAACAATTGGTTTTTTGTGTGAGAAGAAAAATAGGTTTTTGTTTTAAGAATATTTTCTATTTATGAATAAACGATGTGTTATATTTTTCTCATCACTGGACAAATGCATGTTTCAATCAGTTTAAGTATCTTCAAAGAAAACAAACTCTTGCATGCAGAAATTAGGTGTAATCCGCGTTTCCGAGGGAATGTAGGCTAGCGTGGGTGGGATTGCCAGGCATGTCTTGTGTTGGTTCGTTCTCTCTCTTTCTCACTGTAGCTTCCTAGGTAGCTCAGCGGTTAGAGCAACTGCCGTATGATCAGGTTGTTGTGGGTTCGATTCCCTTTCGGGACCAGTTTGGGGTTTTTCTTTTTCGCTTTCTCATTGCAACATGTCATTCGTGAAGCAGACTATGTATGTATTCAACTGACGCACTATTCCTCACTTGACTGACTCGGCACAGTTTGTCAGTCACTAATATTTGCAATAGCCCTTCTCATGACTACACTAACACGGACAATCTCACGATGTTTTTAACATAAATTCTACCTTTGAACTTTCCATACCTGAGCTAGGAGTAGGCGTCTGTTTTCCAATCTGTGAATGTCTTCGTTACTCACTGAAAAAGAAACAACACCTGTGGTATACTGGTACCAAAAAGGCTGTTTATAAGGAACCTCGCTGAGCCATTGAATGCTGCTGCTACAGTTCAGGTCTTCTGTGCCTACGTCTTCTGCATAGCCAACGGCTAGAGTTCCTAGCCAGCCTGGAAAAACACCACCTTTTGTGATTGGTAAAGTGTTTCCCAGGTCTAAGAAAACCCTTTTTAAACGTTTATCAACAACATATTGAGCACGAGTTTGCATTGTCTTCTCTTCAGGCCTCAGGATACGCCCATAAACAAAAAAAGGAGGTGATGTTGGACCCTGGATCCCGATGACTCCCGCAATTCTTCCCCATGTAAATAAAGGAGAAGAATCTTTCATGTCAAATAAGTCAACTTTAAAGTTAATAGAGAGTTTTGTGCTTCCAATCTTTTCCATAATAGAACGCATATGATTTATAAGTTTGGAAGTGTTTGCTTTATCCAGCCATTTGATGTTAAACAGAACCGACTGGTATTCCCCTGCGCTACCTGAGTCTCCACTACCAACCGTACTGTTTGCAATTTTGGTCCAGAATCCCTTGAGTGGGGCAGGTTTGAAATCGGCAGAGAACAGGTTACCAATTGTGATTCTCCATCCATACACGGTAGAAACAGACATGTCCTCTGGGTCCAGGTCTACCACTTTAGCGGCTGGCCCTGCAGTGTCGTCTATAAAGCATCACCAACAAAATTTACAGTTATCACCCGATTTCTTTGTTAGCGACAAAAGCAATGTCGTTGTGTCTGACACGTAATCTGTCAAAGAGATAGAGCGCTTCTACACGCCCTGAACTGAAGGACTCTAAAGTACAACACTCAAATTCAGAAGTTAGATGCAAGCTTTTCATGTTGTTGTTTGGATTGATATTGTATTACAGATCAACTCTCTGGAATCGTAGTCACTCCTTTATAACTTTAAAATGCTTCCTAAAAGGAAGCCTTCTTTTAAAGCACATGTTTTTAAACATTACCAATGAACTAAAGCGTAACAGCGCCAACATGAATGAAATTACTTCTTTAGCAAGTGCACCCTAATTGCAAGAGCGGTTTAACTTTTCAAAGCACACGTTAAGAACCAGCCTCGTAAACCACTTCAATCGGGTAAAGATAATACTAATTGACCTTTTATGGTAATTGATTGAATAGAAATATATTGTTCTAACTAAGTTTTAGAAAAGTGTTTTCTTTTTCAACAAAGGAACTTCTTGCTCAACAAACATCTACATTGTTTTATTTCAATTTTTTTCCCGACGGGAATGACTTTAAATATCGATTAACTGTTTACCGAGGCACCATCAACAATCACTTGCATATAACTATATATGTTCATCTATGTCGAAAAGCTTGTTTTTTCAACTTTTCGTCTACAACTTAACATTTAAAAGTTTTGGCGTTTTACTTCTATGTTTTGCTTTATAACATTGGCACTACAGACTGGCGCCTCATCAACTGGGCTAAACATGCGGCGGTCTACATATTTACATATTCTACATAAAAGAGTACGATTCGATTCTTTTACCAGCCACAGTTGCTCCTAACGCTGGATCATCTGGTTTGCCTTTTCCGTGCATCTTTTCCTTGAGCGTAGGTTCGTGCCAGGTTTTGCACTCTCCGTCATCGTAACAAACGCTAAAACAGAAAAGTATCAAATGTTAACGCGTAACGTCTAAATACCCATCCTGTTTATGTCATTATTATCTTAAGAAAGACGTAGATAGAAGTTTTTTTGTATTTGAGTTGCTGTTTTAAAGCATCTTGTTACGTTAAGTTTTAAATGGAAGTGTGAAAAATAACGTTAATGTAAATAGGAAGATAATCATGGTTATGAAACCAAAACGGGATGCAAACGAATGTGGAAGTGAGTGCAGGACAAATACAAATGAAAATGTGAATGTTAATGAGACATAAACACAAAAGAAAACTGCATGCTTAAAAGTTATATCACGCTGTAAAGTGAAGCACGAAGGTCGCAGAGCTTAACAAAACGTTCCATTTTCTTTTTTTTTCATGAATTTGAACGATGAAGATAAATGCTCGTTTTTTAGTATCGGAGATGGAAGCAGAATCTTGAATCATGAATCACCGGCCAAAAAAAGTGAAGGAATCATGAATCACATCATCTCGCAGGCTGTGAGTTATGAATCATGGACAAAAAATAAATGAATCATGAATTTTGAAATTTTGTCACACGAATCATGAATAAACTCTATTAATGAATCATTGGTCGAAAAATATCAGGGAATCATGAATTATCATACTGAAAAGATTCCGCTTCCACCCAGGATTAGTATGCAATATTTGATCAGTTCTCACCGCGTAACCTTGCAACTATCGATCCTCCAATCGTTTGTCCCTCGTGGGTTCCAACCTCCCTGGCCATCAAGGTGCCCAGGACTACTCAACTTGCTGCGACGTGTAAACTTACTGATGTCATAATTTGCGACCATGTTATTGACAGTACAAGTGTCAGCCTGAAACCTGCCCACAAAGTGCAGTCGTGGTACGTTTAGGTAAGACATGTGCGTGTCTGAGTGTTGATCGGACCGGTCAGCTATGTAAAATAAGAAAACACGAAGTAATACATATGGATAAATGCTCAATTTGTCGATTTAGATATGTTCTTAAGTTTGGCTTTAAAAGCAGAGAAGGAATTTTCCTTTCGTATTTGAAGCGGCAGCGCATTCCAGGTACATTCCCCGTTTATTCGAAATGACCCCTGGTTTGCCTGTTAGCTGTTCTAGTCATGTGATGACCAATCGGAAGCTTTAACCAACTGATCTATAGGAACCTATAATCTCCTGATTACCAGCCAAACGCTTTAACCCATTAAGCCACAGGAAACAACTACCTTCTGATAACCAACTGAGAGCTAAAGAAGCCCATGAACGTACTGGTCCGGTGTTCTACCATTTACTGTGCTAATTATTAATATTTGTCTTTAACAGTACACACCGAGCATAGCAAGGTCTATGCGAAGGACTAAAGGCAAATACTTCCCCGGATAGACCGAGCAGATATTCATTACATGGCTTCAGTTTTAGATCAGCAAAGGAGAACAAACGATCATCCGTGCGCACTCGTGTTATCGAGAAATCGGCCCAATAACTTTTCGGTCCTGTGTGGGACGTTATTGGACAGATTATCGACCAATCAGCGCGCAGGATTATTTGCCCTAGAAGTTTGATTTGCATTGTAGTAAGGATACTTATATCACTTTTCGAAGAAGGACACCAGGAATACGTTACGCGTCATTGTTTAATACGTATCCGGCTTATTTCATGCACCCTTACACAGTTTGGGTGGCGCACGTTACTAGTGGCGAGAAGACAATAAATGCTTTCGTTCTTTTTTTCCCTCTTTTCTCGACGCAACGCCGAGTGCGCTAAAAGCGGCTTGAGACAAGCCTATTACCTGTTAAACACGTCAGAGGGTGCAAGACTGTCAAGTCCTTTGCTTGAATGACTGTGTTTCATAATGCACAATCTAAATATTCATTGATAGTCGACTTGAAAGGAAAAGACACATTTCCTTTGAGAAAGATCAATACCTGAATAACATCCAAAAATCTCAACTCTCAGCGCAACCCTTCTGTACCACGATACGGGATGGATTCTGATGAACCTGACTTCAGTAATTGGAGGATTGAACGAATTCTTGACCACTGTTTGTCTGTCGTTGTT
This sequence comes from Hydrozoanthus gracilis, assembly GCA_025388745.1. NCBI lineage: Eukaryota > Metazoa > Cnidaria > Anthozoa > Zoantharia > Hydrozoanthidae > Hydrozoanthus > Hydrozoanthus gracilis. The sequence continues at coordinate 8,872 of JANVCF010165405.1, forward strand.
ACCCTTGAATATCTACAATAGAAAATACAGACAATAAATTCAAAAAAGGGATTTATGAGAATACAAAGCTGTGCCTTAGAACTAAAGAAAGTTATCATTCTGTTGAACTAACTTAACAAGTGCAAAGAAAAATATCATTACGATGTTGCTTACGTAACATTTTTAATGCAATCCCAACACGTAAGAAAAATTATTGGTACTAATCTGAACCAGTTTTACACTGAGATTGCGTCTAGCTTTACCGTCTTTCTTTCTCTGCCGGGATAAGATCGGAATTCCACTCCATCATAACTGTACGACACCATGTAACTCGTCACCCACTCGCTCGCATCTTCGCGGCCCTGCGTTGCCACTCCCACGGCTGTCACGTGACGGGGAAATTCGACCTTATAAGGAAATGGTAAAATGTTGGTTGCAGATAACTTGATTGGACCGTCTCAATCAACAATATAAGGTTTAACCTGGAAGCCAAAAATCAAGAATTTAAGACCTTTCATAAACTAGTCAGATGCTGACACTGAGCTATGGGAATTCATTTGGCGAGCAAGGGCTTTAATTGGGCAATTTGCACTTAATTAATCCGACTAGTATATACGGAAGGTCTTGGGTTCGAATCCCATAATAGGAACCCGATTTTTCTCCGAGTTATGTCTCCGCGTTATTTGAAAAGGTAAGAAAACCTACAGAATGCATCGTGTGCTTTTCTGACTGATGAAGGAAGCCAAAGAGAATATATATAAAATATTACATTTTGCACAATTTCCCAACTACGTACCTGAAACCACTGGCGTTTGTTATTGTGTTTGGCAACCCATGCGCCTGCGCGAAGGCGACCAGCTGCCCGACGGTGCAGCCTCCCGTTGTAGGGAGCGTAAAAAGTGCTGTAGCTGGACGAAGCAGTGAGCGATCTGTCAGGAATTTGACCACCTTCGACGCCGAGCTTGGCGCTACACTGTTCGTTCTCACCTGGAATGGTACATATTGGAGTGTAAAGCCTTTCCCATGCTTGACACGGACGTTCTAGATGTACATTTGCTCAGAACATGTGCTACTCTCAGTTTCAAAACGTTATTGTATGGGCAGACCAATTTTCCTTATTAGGGCGTAGGGGCATAAAAAAGCTTGGACCAAACTTCGTACCACTCAAAATATATAACTTATATTAGAAAAATTATTTTTTAATTTTTGTAAGTAAAAAATCAGTCATTTGAGGGTTTCAATCCATGATAAAAAAAAAGTCTTTAAATCGAGTTCTAGAATTTGGAACAAGAACAAACAGACGTTTCGACTAAAACCATCAGTTTTATTAACGCCACTAGTTTTCGCTATCACACACTTGGAACCCGGCAAATTAAAAAAGTAAATAATCATCATTTACGCTAAATGTTAAGTTGGTAGTGAACACTTTGTCGAAAGCCAATCCAGCACTGAACGCCTTTTCACCTTCCAGTTACTTTAAAAAGAGCTACACATATATAAAAGAGAAAGTTTTTTTTACTTTTTCGCTGTTAAAGCGCTCTAGCTAAACACTTTTTCTGTTTGTTTACAATCTTTAAGAGAGTAAAAATTCGAGGAACAAATCAGTTGAATAGGGGATTAGTGAAGCCATTGTAAAATCATGATTACGTATGCAGACCCATCTTGCTTCGATCGACTTGTACAAAAGAGGCGAATATTTTCCCACGGCCCAAATTCAATGATGTTACTCTTCCATTCTTTACACGGTAAGTTGTAATCTGAGGTTCTACGTTGTAAGCACGAACATATTAGGCAGCAAACTGATCTCTGTGTTTCGAAGACGCACATGTTCTGTTACGCTTCTTCTAAAATCACGAGTTCAAGACTGAAGTTCAAAATCCGATACCCTATTTATGGCCAAAACGGCTGCAAACCATAGCCATTGGGGCCGCAAAAACCTGCATAGCCCACATAACAGGGTAACGTCCCCTTCGGGAATTGACTCAGGGAGCCGCGTCAGTTCTGTGCTCTCGTTCGTTATCTACTACTGCTCGGGGGGGAGGGGGGGGGGACTCCCATCAGTCGTTTGATAGGGGGTACTTGTTTGGAAAATGAAATGAAAATGAAATGGTGAACAAGAATTTGAACCCCTAAAAGATACTATAAAAAGATATCTACCCGACATGAAACATGCATGGCACTTGATTACCAGCTACGATGGCGCAAGAAACACCGGTTAGATACAAAACCTAGACCAGCAGAAGCGCTTCGTATCTTCGCAGCAAACACCCTAAAACACACTGTTTTCCGTCCGACGACACATGGAGACCCCCCCCCCCCAGAGGCTTGCACCTTTGGTGCTCACTTCTCTGCCAGCCAGTACACT
>JANVCF010165516.1:0-22070 GCA_025388745.1 Hydrozoanthus gracilis
ACATCTTAACTCAAGGAGTCACGGTAGAACAGTCCTTATCCGAAAAGAACGTGCCTTCGTTTTGTTTTGTTTTGTTTTATGACATCTTAACTCAAGGAGTCACGGTAGAACTGTCCTTATCCAAGAAGACGCGAAGGTTTAACCGTTTGTAGATGTTACGGCAAGGGCGAGTATGCGAGGAACGTGCCTTCGTTTTGTTTTGTTTTGTTTTATATAACATCTTAACTCAAGGAGTCACGGTAGAACAGTCCTTATCCGAAAAGAACGTGCCTTCGTTTTGTTTTGTTTTGTTTTATGACATCTTAACTCAAGGAGTCACGGTAGAACTGTCCTTATCCAAGAAGACGCGAAGGTTTAACCGTTTGTAGATGTTACGGCAAGGGCGAGTATGCGAGGAACGTGCCTTCGTTTTGTTTTGTTTTGTGTTATATAACATCTTAACTCAAGGAGTCACGGTAGAACAGTCCTTATCCGAAAAGAACGTGCCTTCGTTTTGTTTTGTTTTGTTTTATGACATCTTAACTCAAGGAGTCACGGTAGAACTGTCCTTATCCGAAAAGACGCGAAGGTTTAACCGTTTGCAGAAGATAGAGCAAGGGCAGTACCTTCACCTCAATTAGACAGACTGCGCCCTACCAACTGGACTGACCAGGAGTCGTTCGCACACTCCATAGCTCTAGGTAGCCGAGAAGGCAAGGCAAGGCTTGCAAAGAATAACATGAAGAGAACCTACAGAGGCTAAGATGCTCTAAATACGTACATTGTCATACTTCGTTTAAGACACAGTATAAAAACATCAACTTACAAATAAGCGTAAAAAATTACATGTTACTGTTTTCCATGATTGCCACGAGAGTTCGGATCAATGATACGATGTGATTTTCAGGCCTCTAATGATCCTTGAAACAAAATGTTGAAAGATGTTGGAGTGATTACAGCTTTGGCAAAAAAATTTTGTTGATTCTTTGCAAGATTTGGTAATGACCATAAAGAAGGACTTGACTTAATACTAAATTTTACAAATCAACACAAATTGGGGTTGTTGATGTATCCAAGAACAACAAACAAATTGCAAACATTTATGGAAGGAATACGGTAAGTTAAAAGTTTTTATAGAATTGTAAACCCTGAAATCGCGCTTTTGATGGTGCAAGATGATTTGAACCACAATCCACAAACGCTGACGAACAAGATGGCGGCTCGTTCATTTACCCACAATTCCTGGCATGTAAAAGTCTACAAAGATGCCCAAAATATCGTAAAGAGAGCACCTGTAAACCTCAGATTTGGCACACTCGCAGTTTTGTTAGTACAATGAAGAGTTTTACCATTTGTCCCTTTCACTGAGCCTCTTTTAGCGGTGTAATGTTCGCACTGCATTGTGGTAAATATACAGCTGTCATCGTTTTGGGAATGATCATTTGTGGAGCTGTAAGAATATAGAAAGGGTTCGAACGTCTTCTTACTCTAAGATACACACCTTGTTTGGTGGAACGAGCCGAAAGTGCTCCTCTCGTGCTCACGTCTGCAAAACGACAACAACGATATAAAAATGTTAAACAAGTGAGGTGATATAAGAATGATAGTATCTGGTCAGGTTGTTTAGTGGCATGTATATTAACATTTGGCCATAGATTGACCCATAGACTGTATCAAATCACTGTATAGAAAATTGTACTGTACAGTTCTATACTTTTTTACTTCATATAGTGAGTCAAGATGAAAACACACCTGATTATGAAATGGTATAAATAAAAAAAGACGTACTCATAATCTATTGTACTATGGAGCTGTATACTGTTTTTTTTTTTTTTTTTTACATTTTGTAATATGAACACTGTTTCGTTTTCCAGGGTATTGTGTTCTACAGTACCCATTTCAAGAGAGCAAACTGCATTGCAATGCAAATCAAAATTACTCTCAAGTGACTGTAGGGTTTCCGCTGCTCTCACACGGTGGGAGCCCAAATAATATGCCGGCTTTAACCACCTTGTGCAAATTCTCAAAATGACCGCCTTACTTTATGTGCGTGTTTCGGAATTAAGAAGAACTATACGCCATGAAGAAGAATACTGTTCTAAAAAGGTTGCGACACAGTTCAGGATATAACTCTTAAGATAAAGATGAAACTCCGGGTGGAAAGTTTCAGGTGTTGATACGCGCATTTGAGCAGATAACCACAACAGGTAAGATTTTTACACAAATTTCTAATAATGACTTTTTTTTTCTCGGATAATCACTTAAAACTTTTTACTAAAAACCTTATTCATAGTCAGTGAACATCTGGGTGGCTCGTACAGATAATATTCAGAATATTTCCCTCGACGGACTCACCACATATTCATCTCCCCGTCGTCGAATAACTGTTAAATAGTAGATTTATTCGCCGAAGACGAAGTAAATATCTGGTGGAAAATGGTCACGGGGATAACATATCATTCACTGAGCCTGAGGGGAACAATTGTTTCAGTAAAATTATTCAGGCGATTACAGAAGGAAAAAAATAGCTGTTGCGAAAGGTTTGTGCAAGAAAACTATTTCTTGTTGTCATTTGTTCAGTTGATCGTATCGACATCTAAAGCAATTTCATCTGGAGCTTTTTCTTTTGTTAATTAGCACAATAAGCCTTATGCAGGCTTACGTCAAACACCACCAAGCCTTGCTTTCGAATTACAAAAGTGTGAGTACTTCATAAATCAAATCCCAAAGCGCCCACAAACGAAAATAATTCCTTCGTGAAAACGGATTGCGCGTGCAAAATGCTGACACCTATTTTTTTTTAATACGAGGCTTGGGATTGAAATTGACTAGTTTGACGTCAACATGCATAAAGCCTATCATCATATTACTTTGAAAAGTGTATGTACTTTCAGAATAGGGTATTCCTTCACTTAGTCTAAATCTTTCTTCAAAAGATGCACAAAAGTACGCGCGAGTAGCCCATTTCACCTCGCGCGAAGTGTTATGTTTGTATCGTTAGCACTGATGTTAGTAGTTATAGTAATGATGATGATAGTACGTAGATGGCTAAAAAGTGAAGTTACCCATCTGGTAGACAGTAAAATTGATTGAATCCTCTCCCTTGAGATTTTCCGCCAAACACGTGTAAACACCAAAGTCGCTGGTCGACTCAAAGCTCAGTACAAGTACCGTGTTGTCGTGCTTAGCTCTAATGTTTTCAGGCAATGACAGACCATTTAGTTTCCACTGAATTTTTGGCCGGGGATTTCCAGTTGCTTTGCAGATTAGATTCTTTTTGTCTCCAATCCTGGCTGGTATCTTTCCGTTAAGGTCTGTTGTATCAATTTTGGGTTTGTCTAAAGATCCGAAAATGTTCAATCAGACATTGGGTTGATACAGGAATTTCGATAGTCCTCTGTGTAGATATCTGCTCGGTCTCTACGCTAAACACTTTGTCTCTACTACTACCCCTTCCATTTACTTCTTATACACAATCGATAACCTATATACTTCACCTCTATCCTGTGTATTCCAACACCACCCCATTTCTCTCCCCTCCCTACCGTGGTCCCTCACTCCCAATCAACAACCATTGGTCAACCTACGCGCTGGAATTCTCAGAAGCACTTGATACTCGTCATATGCATCACCCCCGTTGTTTGATGCTCTGCACTTGTATACTCCCTCGTCACCAAGCTTCACGCGGTCAATGACAAACACGCTCCGTGTACCATTGCTTTGCTGCTTTCTGATGTTGTTTTTGTCCCAGGTCACGTGAATAGGCTGACTCCCGCTGACGTTGCACTCAAGCACAATCCGCTGGCCTTCCTTTGCAAATTTTATCTGAGGTCCCTTTTTAATACGGACCCTCGTTTCTGGTGAAATGAGCATTAGATAATCAGAGAAAAAGGTTTGAATTAATTAGACTTCGAGCAGTCCTATTTTTCTTCCTTAAATCGTCGAAACCGGTGAGTCAAGAGGGCGGACGCGAGAGTAGGAGCTTTGCGGCCGCCATCTTGGTTCACCGGTTTCGGCGATTTAGAAAGGAATAATGGGGACTTCTCGTAATCTAGTTTTGAATTGGTTTCGTTGTTGCGGTTTTTTGGCTAACGACGTTAACGATGGAGAACAGGCAAAGGAACTCGAGGTCCTCTTCGAAGTCTTGCAACTGGACCTAAAATTAACGTCGCTACCCGAGAAAACGCGAAGGTCTAACTGTTTGCATTGTACAGACAAACAGTGTATATCAGTTGCTGAAGTAGAAACACAAAACAAAAACTGTCCAGCAGCAGGATAACAAATCTGTGTGCAATTCCACAATTGGTTTCGGCTGCATTAAATCCTGTATCAATTGTAGAACAATTTAGGAGGAACCACCCACAGTAACTGAACAACCGTTAGTAAAAGTAAGAAAAATAATGTTGCAGCAAAATCTTTTTCGATAATTGCTTTTAGTCGAGCCTGGGTAAAGGTCCGGCCAGGAATCGAAACCAGGCCCTTCCCCACGAAAAACTTGCGCCTTACCAACTGGATCTACCAGGTGGTGGAATTAAGCTCAAGTATAAGTGGACAACGGTGTATAACGGTGTGTAACAGTGTATAACGGTAAAAAAAATTTACACAGTTTACAGTTCTGCTTTATTCAGTTGTTGATGCTAAGGGAAGAAGTCAAAACAATGGTATTTTTAAGGAACCCAATTTTGTCAAGGGAGGTGGTGGGTGGCGGTACATACTCCCTACCCCACCCCTCCCCACTTTTTCAGAGCTCAATTTCTTAAAACCTGATTTAGGGCTATTGGTTTTTATTGTATTATGGACTCCTCTCTCCACAAAGAAGGCGTTGGTGCAAGCACTTTATCAATATCTATTTCATTGAACATGATATTTGCTCCTGAAATTGAGCTTTTTTGAAAAAAGATGGTGGGTGGTGGCACATAATACCCACCCCCTAAATTGGATTCCTAGGAAGTACCATTGTTTTGACCTTTTCCCAAACTAAAAATTGTTTAAAGACGATTACATAGAAAAAGCCCGCAACACTAGACCACCAACTAACTGGGCCATTTTTATAATAGCTTGTGGTTTCATAAAAGACATGGTATTACCTGAATGGTAAAATTATTCAGTAATAAACTGAATAAAGCGGCTAGGAGGTCAAACTCTTTAAAACCAGATTGAAACAATCATAGTGTTACCATCCTACCTGGTTATTACAGAGCTCAAGATGTACATCACCTCCTAAATGAAAATAGACTTGGGATATTGCATATATTTCACCTCCTGTATGAAAATGGACTAGGAATATAGCCAACCAAAGAAAATTTCCACGTCTAAGTTTACCGCCGCCTGGTTAGTCAAGTTGGTAAGGCGCCAGTCTGTCGTGCGGGAGGCCTGGGTTCGATTCCCGGTGCCGGACCTTCACTCAGGGTCTTAAAATAACTGAGGAGAAGGTGCTGCCTTTGCTCTAACATCTGCAAATGGTTAGACCTTCGCGTCTTCTCGGATAAGGACGTTAAACCGTAGGTCCCGGGTGGCAGGCCTCGAAGGGGAACTCGAGTCCTATTGTCTGTTCTCCCGTGGCTCCTTGAGTCAAAAATGTCATAAGAAAATATATCTTATTGTCTTTAACAGTTATTCCACGAACGCGCGTTGGATATGAGGTGACTACTAGTTGGCTGCTTTTCACCTCATATCCATCTAATCGTTTTATTAAAACAAACAGCTGAATATATGAATCAAACATTCAGCTGAACTCGCCTTAGTCCCTATCAAGCTTAATTTTATACTTTTTAGATTAAAACTGTTGTCATCTGCGACCTCAAAATTCGAAAAACTAAAGAAAATTTCCACCTCTAAGTATGCTTTTTAATAATAAAAAAAGATCGGAATGTAATATTTGACCGAGCAGGCCGAGGACTGGTAACCTGTGACGTAGCAGCAGTGAGTTATGTGGTATTTGTTCAAAACATTTCATTTCTGTTAAAAAATGTCACAAAACGTTTATTTCAAACATTTTCAAGGGGACAATTCATTAATTAAAGTTATAACAATGTGGCTATTGTAGCCAGCATTGAATTTTTTTGAGATAAAAAAGATTGTCTCTGCTTTTTGCCTCGTGCTACGTCATATGCCTCCTGCTACATCATCATTACACTCTTCAAGACTAAAAAACGTAACAGGAACGGCAAGAAAGGATTTTATTTTGGGAAACTACTAGTATTAAAGGGTTCTTCTTTTCATCATGAACTAAAAAAATGAGCTTGATAGAGACTTTAAATTTCCAACATGGCAAAAACTAATCGGTCTTGAGTGTTGAGTAAGCACTTTTAAAATTCAGCTTACAGCGTTTCTCACCGTAAAACAGCTTCATGCCATATTTTGTGGCACGTTCAGTGTTGCTGTGAATGGAGCCTTCAAGGAGTTTCTCTATTTCACCACTTGAAACTTCAACAAATCTCGAGTTTTTCGCCATTGTTTTGATTTTTTGGGCGAGAAAAATTGTAAACACGGTTCTGGTTTTGATTTTCGCGACTGTTTTCCATATATGGTCAAAAACATGTCTATGAGATAATATACAGTGAGTAGGGAACCAATCAAATCGCTCAAAATTCAACATCCAGTTGTTTAATTATAATAAATAGAGGATATTACATGGCCGCGTGGAGATACGAATTTTATCTTCTCGTGTTGAAAATATCTCACGAGTGAGCGCATCTCCAAGTGGCCATGTAATTTTCTTTTTATCACATACTAAGTGAGATCCTGGGTTTAATGCAAAATTAATATTTTATTGACACAGAAAATGGTTTAAAAATTTACCGAATTCAAGTTTCCATATCATTCACACGTGATGATATGGAACTCGTGCGTCCTCATTGGTTGTTTTTTATATCACCACATGTGATTGATATGGGTGGCTGATACGCTTTGTATTTCACCGATCTACTATGTAAATATCGAGCTAAGTATGTGATAATATAAAATATACCTGACACAAAAAGCCTTGTTTCTCTCTTTGGTGCATCGTCGGTTACAACACCAAAATCAAGATCGATAAAATATTTCCCGCTGTCGCACCGCTGAACATTGTACAAGGAAAACCAAGCGCTACTTGATCCGTTCCAACCTCCATCGACCCTTTTCTGGGGTGGGGTGCGGCAGCTTCCCCTATCTTGAGGGTTTGGCTTCTTCTCACCAGATTTGTCAATTGTAAGGAGTTTGTGTGAGTTTTCAGTAAGGAATATAATCTCATCAAGCTTACTTTTCGTGTATTTAATCAGCTGCCATTGCCAACGAAAAGTCACGTTTTCCCCAGGACGTGCAACCACGGAAGATCCGGGTGTCTCTATGTAATCGAAAGCCTGGGACGAGGAAACTGCTGCATTCACACAATAAAAAGTTTTAAAAGAAAAGTTAAGAAAATACTACATAATCTAAACATCTTTTCTTGTTTTATTTTAAACTAAACGCCTGTAGTGGCGTTTACTCGTGCAACGCTTAAGCTCGGAGCCCAAGAAATGTATACGATCTATAATGCGTGTTTTAACTTTGTCATAGCAATAAAACAACCGCCACCTGGTTAGTCAAGTTGGTAAGGCGCCAGTCTTTCGTGCGGGAGGCCCGGGTTCGACTCCCGGTGCCGGACCTTCATTTAGGGTCTTAAAACAACTGAGGAGAAGGTGCTGCCTTTGCCCTAACACCTGCAAATGGTTAGACCTTCGCGTCTTCTCGGATAAGGACGTTAAACCGTAGGTCCCGGGTGGCAGACCTTGAAGGGGACCTCGAGTCTTATTGTCCGTTCTCCCGTGACTCTTAGAGTCAAAATGTCATAAATAAATAGTTCGAAATGGAATTTTGAATTGCTAAATATTTTCATTCAACCTCAAGTTCACACATAAAATTCTTTAAACAAAATTCCAAGTGAGTGTTCCTAGCTGCGTAAGTACATGCAGACTGAAGTTCATTTGTTTGAGCGGGCCTTGTTCTTTTGTTTTCAGTCTTGAAACATTTGCATATAGCGCACGGCTGATGGCCTCGCAGGCTTACACGTTTGTCGATACGACAAACATACAAATACTCATAGAATGATAGATAGATTGATAGATAGGCTTCGCAGACGTAGACTCGGTTTACCACAGGTAGCTATCCTGAGTAATAAAGTGCAAATTCTTACTTCAGTTTCGTGCCCGACATCAGGACAACAGGAACCTTAAGCAACGAGTACGCCAACACCGACGACGACGTCAGAAAACAATAGTGAATACGCGATAGCTGCACGTTGGAATGCACCGTGCGCGCCACAAGCACGGCGTCCACTTGAGAATTACAACGTGAAAAGCTTATTTCTGGAATTCCTGCGACCATGGAAACAACCTACAGAAAATCTTCTCAGTTTCCGTTTACCTTCACAGGGGCGTAGCCGGGATTTCTAGGAGGGGGGGCGGGGTCCAAAATGGTTCCAACAAAAACGGTTGATCTGAAATCCTTCATTGCATAAACGCAAATAGATACCACCGTGACATTAACTGTGCTTATTGTAAGCATAGAACAAAACGAAGAGTTTCAGGAATTGAGAGTCCATTACACTCTTGCTGGGATAGAATCACTGTTAAAAATAGGAGAGGGGGCGGGGTTCCTTGGCGCGAGAGGGGGGTTCCCCGAACCCCTGGAACCCTCCCCTGGCTACGCCCCTGCTTTAAGAAGGAAGCTTTTGGTCTTTTTCCTTTTTTTAAAAGAGAATTTAGAAAGAGATAGCACATGACCCACGCGTGATCAAAATGGACAAACCAGAAGTGTGTTGTTTGTAAGCAGTGTGCCACTCTCGTTGTGTAAGGTCCCCAGCCGCGTAAGTTCTTATTGTCGGTCTGCACCTACATTTAATGTATAAAATTTTAAATGATCTAAAACCCGATTAATTAAGAAATCAGTTTGTCTATCGATCGGATGTTGCACAAAAGTGCCTAAGGGACTCAAGCAATAAACTATCGCTACCAATGCCCAGAACTGACTATATGAAGAGAAGTCTGCCGTATAATGGAGCCAAGTTATGGAACAGTCTCCAGCCTGAACTGCGCCACGCACAGTCCCTTTCAACTTTTAAATCAATATTGAAAGTAAGAGATGTACCTCGATCACGCTTAACAACTAATGATTTAAAACACAGTTTATAAATTTATATATATATATATCTATTGTAGTTTTCTCTTTATTAATTAACTATATTAATTAACTGTGTTTTTAAATTTTAAATGCACGGTTTTCATGAAAAACAGGTTTTTTCCATTAATTTTGTAAATATGTCAATGTCTGATGAAATTCCGTGGATAATTAAAGTTATATGTATGTATGTATGACGTCACGGTGGTCATGTTGGTGCCCTTGAACAAAAGAGCTTTCATGATTTTTTGTGACGAAAGGCTTTATGGGGCCTCTCGTTACTATGTCATCGGTTTGAATGAGTGAATGAGTGAGTTGTAATCATTTAAATTGAAGCAGTTATTCAAACATGTGATAACCTAGCAGTTATTCAAATATGTGATCTTCGTCAAGGAGATCTCGCTGGCTAAGCGAACGAAGGCTCGGATTACAAATTGGATCGGATTACGGAGTTATATTGAATTCTAATAGTCAACGAGCAAAAAACGATTGGAGCCTTCCATTCGAATTACTGTTCTGCATTCTGCCTTGAGTCACATGCAGTCTTTGACTGCCTATTTTTTTGTTTACGGCAACAACATTGCCGCTTCGTCTTTGGCAACTCTAGAGAAAACGTGAAAACGAAGAACAGTTTAACAATATGTTAACAAAGATGAGTAATATAAATGACAATCAAATGTAAGATTACCATCAAAATTGTCGTTATATTGATTCTGATTATTTCATCGGCCTTTCTCCAGTGACCATCAATAGCAACTGGCATAGATTTAAAACAAGTTAGTACAAAAGGCTGAAGGGAGTTGATTGGCCTTGCTCGTCCAAGATTGGCTTATGTTCTTTAATCAAAAGAGCTTCAACGCCTGTTTTTTCCCTGCTTGACTGTCTTCAAAATTAGACGATAAAATACTTGCACGCTCCAATTTGATGGTGTTTTTGGCTGTTTATTTGCATGTTTTAGCAAGGACAAATGATTTATCTCCCACTGTGGGCTGTTACACGTTCTTCTAATTTTCTTACAGTCTCGCCCATGTAGGCAAGTTAAACATATAGAATCAATTGCAAAACAATAACAAATCTTCATGTAATTCTAATTTCTATCCTTATTCAAGTTGTACGTATATCTAAAAAAAGATATTAGCGACAATGATCGATTTTTATACAAATTGTTACCAAGACGTAAGAATATGGACGACAATTCAGGTTTACCTAAAGGCTGAAACACTGTTTGATTCAAACTACAAAATTCGAGTGTTCCGTGCAGTTTTAATATTAACCTGTATAGTAAGTGTTTCCGTTGGTTTAAGGCGATATTTGCGCGGGGCAAGACCCCCTCTATTCGTTTTTCGCTCTCGCCCAAACTTTTGCGCGGCCAAATAAAAAATCTTGCCATAAACCAACAAAAAGGCTTTAGAAAGATTAAGGTTTTAAAAAACGCGAGTTTCTGAAACGGGGATTGTTTAGCGACATCTTGTTTCCAGCTCCGATCATGCATGAGCACATTTTGAAAGCACAGCTAGGCAAGTGCAGTGACCCAAGTCAAGATATTGAAAACATGGAGTCACTCCGTCGCGCGCAAAATCATTTCAAAAATGTTTTGCAAGAATAGCTCAAAACTAGCGCAAAAATTTAATTCGGGAATCTCCAGCGACGATTTCTTCATATTTTTTTCAAGACTGGTCAAGGATCACATCAAACTAACCCAATACACGATCAAAATCCTGTACGTGATTATCAGAATTAGTCCTATATTTTCCGCGTTGCAAATTCTAAATGGTCTAATTACGGAATTCTGGAGTTGCTCTTAAGAAAGCGCCACATACTACTAATAGTAAACTAGGTTGCAATTTCTCAGAAAAAAAATCGCCCAATATCTTTCATAGGACTCAAAACAAAATTCAGTATATTGTTTAACTATTTTTTCTGGAAACTAATAAAATAATTACAGAAAAAAAGCTTCGATCCGTTCAAATCTACAGTACGTGAGTTGTCAGCACACGTTTAGAAGAGGATGAAATTAGTCCATTTCCTTCTTACAGACCTCATCCTCAAAAGCCTCCTCTCCAAACACATTAAGCCGTTAACGTAATTGTGTGTTAATCAATTATCTACAGAGTATAATTTAGATGAAAATAATTTTGTTTGCAGTTTTTTTCACTGTCTGGGTAAAAAGTAAAACAAACTTCGTATGTTTATTTCATTATAAGAGAAAAAATATATTATTGCGCTTGAAAAAATGAATGAGTTTGCATTATAAAGCAAAAATTAAAGCCCCTTTTACATGAGCAAGTTTGCCTTGACAAGGAAAAATTGCTCGTGTATATGGAGAGAACTTTACAATTTTTCCTTGTCAAGGAAAAGCTAACATGCCAGCTTTTTCCCTGAAAAGGAAAAATTGTCAAATCTGAAATTTGCTCGTGTAGACGGACAACAAGGAAAATGTGACAAGGATATGATTTTTATATTGATCTGAAAACCTGTCAAGGAAAACTTGCCCGTCGTCTACACGAACAAGAAAACCTTGTCCAAACAAAAATTGTAAAGAAACTTGTTGATCATTTGCACGAGCAAAAAAACTTGTCAAGTAAACTTGTCAAGGAAAAATTGCTGGTGTAAAAGGATAACCTGCTGTATGATTCTTTATAACATGTAAATTTCAAAGCTTTTTTACATGTTTTGATTTTTTTCCTCTCATTTCATAGTTTGTAACTTTTTGATATAATAAGTATTTGGTTTCATCGATTACCTGAGGCATTGTACGTAACCTTTATATGCATATGCTTTGAAAACATTTTTTTTATAAATGATTGACTTCGGGGAAAGTAACACATACACGCGTACAACGTTCGATTTGAAGCAACGACTTATTAAAAGAGAACAGCTGAAAACTATTTCAGCATGTATTGAAAATTATTCTATGCATTGTTTAGTTCAAGATCGAAGTTTGGTAAAGTTCAAAAAACATACCCTATCCGGCAGAAGCCTTGTTCTTGAATTGTTCTTAAACTTTGGTTAGTCTGAGCCTTGTTGTTAAGTCTTATAAAATCGTTCTTATAATTATAATTATAATTATAATTATAATCGTTAACATTTTACTATTTATTTTCTACCATAATTATTATCCCTTTCATTTTATCTAATTTCACCTTAGTTAGAAAATGAGACATTTGGTATTGAGGAAACGAGCGAACTTCAGAACAGAAAAAAAAAACCTCAATTTTTTTCAAAGAAAAGTATGACTCTAGTTGGGAAAAACTACCACTACAACAGGGCCTAAACGGGCCTTAATCTTGTTTACTAACCTGTGCATTGCACTAGCAGCAGCGAAATGCAGACAAAGTATAAAGGTTTTCTTGATGTACTTTTACTCATTCCGTAATGCTATTAGAGGGAACCAATAGGCCGAACTGCTTTTGTTTTTCAGTTTCATTCGCCAGAAGCCATCGCTGCTTTTAGCTCCATGTTGTTACGGCCTCACACAGTCTCGACCTTCCTGAAAGTTAAAAAATGAGCACAGTAAATAAAGAGCCAGTATAGTTTCGTTCTCAACTTTACAGGTTGAAAAAATTGTTCTGAGCCCTGATGTAACTTCCGTTTCAGCATTACTAGCCTAAGGGAAGAATTTAAAACAATGGTATTTTTAAGGAACCCAATTTTGTCGGGGTAGGTGTTGGGTGGCGGCATTGTGAGAAACATTGAAAAGGATATTTAAACAAGAAGAATATTGAGTAAAATCAGCAAACCGTCCCTTCTGGCAAGTGACTAGTACAGCTTTGGTTTGAGGACGGTTTGGCGAACTTACATCAAGTGTTAACTTCAAAATTGATTCTTAAAACTTCCCAAAAATCACAAAATTCAAAAAACCCTTTAAAACTACCAATCTTTAGGGGAAAAAAATAAAACTCAAATTTAATCGAAAAATTCTTAAAATACTCAAGCTCATTCTCCTTCATTACATCTGTGTATTAAGCGGAGCGATTTTGTAGATTCAAACCATGCACGGAGATATCGGAGAAACATGAGGAAAAGTGGCCACAAAGCGCCCTTTGGGTTTACTCCCGCCTTAAAAAATTTGAGATTTCAGTGTTCTTTGTTAAACATCACTGATAGTGTTCAGGGTACGCACAAGTTAATTATTTGCCATTCATGCATATATACAAAAAAAAACGGAAGTTGATTGAAATATAATACTGACAATGATAATAACAACAATAATAATAATGATAATAATGTTAATAATGATAATAATAGTAATAATAATAATAATAGAAATAATAATAACAATAATGATAATAATAATAATGATAATAATAATAATAATAATAATAATAATAGAAATAATAATAAAAATGATGAGGATCAACACGTATTCGCAGAAGACTACTGGGGATAGGGTTAAGGAACAGTCAGGAATCTTCGCATCAGTCAAACGCCACGGGAGGGGTGGCTCGTTGCTGAAAAGAAACCTCTCCAGCTTGAAATGCTGTCTTGAAAGACTATAATGATAATAATAATAAATATCAATGATTTAGAGAAAACTTATACATGCAAAACACTGGAGGCTATGTTATACCGATAAACATTAGCCGAGAAAAAATTTAATTGTTTTAATAATCTTGAGCGGTATTCTTCGCTTGTCCCCAGAAGGGCCTTCCGAGAAGATGCTAAATTTCCGAGAAGACGCTAAATTTCTGAGAAGATGGTAAATTTCTAAGAAGCTAAATTTTTTGAGATGATACTAAATTTCCGAGGAGCTAAATTTCTAAATTTCAGTTTTCTAAAAGAAAATTTAAGAAGAAAAAACTTATAATATTATTTGAAAAAAAATAATGTGAAAAAAAATGGTCGAGATGTGGCAGATCATTTACCTTCAGTGACTGGGGATCGGGCCCGGAGTGCACGGAGCAGCGTCAAAATAAAACTAAAATGGTGTGATAAAGTACCTGATCGGTTCAGTCTGAGCCCTTATATATTATAAATTCTAATAAGTGTGCAGCAGAAACTCAGTGAGGAGTACGTTAGTCGAAACTGGGGTTAGCGTTCAGTCGGTTTCGAATTTGCAACGATGACCTCGTCATTTAGAAATGTTTATAAAGAATTGAAGTGTTGTTGGGTTTCGCGTATTCTAACAGCTGAAGGCAATGCATATTACCACAACCCGGCAAGCATAGAAAGCAATGCTGAAACGATCAATCTACTCGTCCACTGAAACAAGAACCCAGATCTTAAATAAGGAAGACATGAGAATGAAAAACGGAGATATTCAAATAAACGATTTTGACCAAGAAAGAAAAAAACAAATAATCTCTGCACGATAAAAGAATTATGCTTTTTTGTAAGAAACTTTTGTTGCTGAACATGAGGCGGAATGCTCAAAATCAAAGACTTTGATATACTTTGGATACTGAACAAGATTATGGAAATAACTTTATTCTCAAATAATTTTTGTCAGTCCAACATCGTCTTTAGTGTTGGTCCAAGTTTTTGTTTTTCATCTGTGACTGGGTTTTATTTAGAAACATTGCGTTAGAAATTCTGAATAGCGTTTATACACTTACAATATATGAAAACATACGTTTGAAAATAAATTATGTAATCTATCTATCTGCTAGAAAAATTAAATTTTTCGGTATTACGAAATATACACATGTATCTCGTTGGCGCTCTTTATGAGAAAGGACTTGGCGAAACGTTGAGTTCTAACTAGTGGTTGTTCAAACTGTCTTTGCCATTCCTTAGTTTGCATGAACACCTAAGAAGAAGGCTGATATCTTTGAAGAACGGTTACTGATCGGATGGAATTGGATCATGGTTGTGAAATTTTTTTTACATAATAATTATATTTCTTTAATTTTTATTGGCCATGTTTAGAGGCCAAAGCAATATTGCACACAACTATATTTCCTTCGGTTGGTTGAAAACAGCAACTGCACAGCCGGTATATTAATAATTAATTTTATTTAAGAGCATTTTGATTGCATTTGTGGCTGAAATCTTTAAAATATTTAGGAACAACTCAACAATTATAAAAAGGAGTATGCATATTGAAATCAGATAGTCGATGAATGAACTAGCCTTTTTTTAAAAAAATGTAGCAAAGAAGCGCAACACTTTGATCCAGAAACGGATGAAAACTGATATGGATGAAAATGAAAGGGTATCGAACTTTACTCACTTAATTTCCCTAAGCCTAGAACATGTATGCAGATGTGACGTGCGCTTTGCATTTGATGACCGACGGTCGCAAGATAGAATGCATGGTACTGTCTAGTGCGCAATATTTCGAAATGTTCTATTTTATGCATTGTTCGCTTTTCGGTATTTCAACGCAAAGAATCGATTTCTTTGGACGTGAAGAATAATTTTTTAGTTGGAGTGCTGAATTTTCCGGCCCTAAATTTTTTAACAAAAGGTGAATCTCGGGTAAAACAAACTATTGTAACAAAGCCCCGAACACTTTCCTAAAGTCTAAACCCTGCTTAAACTACACCGCAAATCGTGATATCAGATTCAATGCTTGTGGATAGCATCGAGTTGTGTTTAGCTAGGTCGACCACAGTTTTGCAATGACTTTTCGTTATAACATAACACTAAATAAACTCTTGATCAAATATATCTGGTATTCGCAAAACCTTCACCACGGCAAGACAAACTGAACAATCACATACCTGGGGTTATTACGTACAGAATATCGCTCCAGCTCAGTCAAGTAGCGAAAAACGTACGGAATTTTCTACTTCCTTGTTGTGTTTTACCGTCTCGATGAGGATATTATTCAGTTTCTCACTAAAGTTTCAAGGTGCAAACCAATGGTTGTTATGTTTATTTTTAATTGTGAAAAAAATAAGGCCAAACCCAGCGAAAGCGATCCAATATTTCGCCGGATGTTCTACTTTCGAAAGCTGAAACGAACCTTTTAAAATCTTCATTAAGATTCAGTGGACTAGTTTTGTTTTGAAAGTTTTCGAGACAGAGCACATATCCTAGATGGAGTCATTACTGCACTACACGTAACTTTTTTTTGGAAAATGGCGCATGACTATCGGTATGCATACCCTTGGCCGAAGGCCAGTGTGAGTCCCAGGGGGTCCGGGGTTGCCTGAAACTGAAATGTAAACCAGCTTTAAATCCTTGTTATTTTTCAAACTTTTGAACTTCACTTAGAAAAACGGAAGATGATTCTTTTTCACTGAATGTTGGTCAATAAAAGGGACGTACGACCTTTGCCGCCTTTGGGGACCGGATGGGGTCTTGTTTTGTCATCAAAGAAAGTATTTCCTTGTATTGGATGGCTATGAATCGTTTGCTTTGCGATCTTTTTCGGTTTTGAGTTATATTTTGGTGGCAAGGCTGGCAACATATTTACACACTTTAAAGTATCTGATGGATTATGACGGAAAACTGGCCTCCCTGTGCCAAAATTCTTGCTTATGTATATATTATAAGACAACTTTACATAATGATAAACAGAGGAATTTTATTTCCGAATCGCCAAAAGAGTTACGAACAGGTTTAATTATAAAGAGTAGATAAATTCTACTGATTTGTATTAACTCACTGACAAGATGCAACGACTGTCTGCTCTAAACCTTTATTTTATTGAAAGTGGAGTATAGAAAAAATTATGACTCAGCAAGTCAATTGATTTGACTTTGGTTCGAAATCTGCAACACAGTTACTTTATATAGTATCAAATTAAGTTTGCAATTTATGTTCAAAACAAAAACTGCGCAAAGCAACTGACGTTTCGGAAACACCATTCCATTTTCAAAGAGTTTTGAAACTGCTTAACTAGATGAAAAATTCTCACAAGAACTACATTTTTCACCTATTTAAGCAATTTCAAAACGTCTTGAAAATGAAACCATGGTGGCCCCGAAACGTCTTTTCTTCTGCGTAATTTTTTATTTTAAGTTCATTGTTCTTGTAAATTTTATGTTTAAGTGACAAAGCGAAAACTTTTGTACTTAGGAACCAACCTGGATTGTTCACGAACGGCTCGATCATTGGTGCTTCATGGATGGGAATCTATTAAACCACAGGAATTCTGACCCTTGGTTCACGGGTGTCCCAAGAAAATTGTAAAGTTAAACGAGACGTACCTGTAAGTTGAGGTTTGATTGAGATTCTACCGTAGCATTTGCAGGAATGAGGAGGTCACGTGAGACTTTAAAGCTCAAAGACAACAAAATCACAAAGTGGTATTAGGGAATGCACAATAATAATTATTTAACACCCATGGTGCATGTGTTGCCTGAACAGATTTTGAATGTAAACAGCAGCCTCATAAAACAAGCTAGGTAATTTTAATGTTTATAAGCAAGTACTGCTTCTGCAAAGCAATTTACTTTCCTGACAGTTTTGTTATAAAATTTTGCAAACACTGACTCAGAACTCCAGCCTGCTGTCTCCAAGATTTCCTGAACTGGGATGTCAGCTGCCCTGGCAGTGGATGTGGCTGCCCCCTTGTACTGAGGGGTTTGAATATATCAGTGTTAATGCCTGAGTCCTTCATGACCATTTTAATCCATCTAGAAATAGTATCACGTGAAGCAGGGCCATGAGGTGCAGCATGACAGAGCAGGAGTTGCTTTGTGTCCCTTCTAGGCCTAGCAGTTCTATCAATATATAGGTTAAGTAACTCAACAACACATAAGCTTTTATCCAATGTGTAACGGTGAAGTTCTACAGGATTGAGGTGTCTAATTTTACCACCCTTTGCACTGGATTGTTTAAGTATAGATGTAATATTAAACATGTATTTGTCAGCCGTAACAAGCATATCCTCCACTGACAGTTTTGCAATGTCTGTACTCTCTGGGCTGATACAAATGCAATGAGCATTGCAAGTTTAAGTGTTAGCTGTTTTAGGTTGAGTTCCTCAAGTGAAGGGTAACTCCTAAGATGTACCAATACTGTTTGTGGGTCCCACGTCTCAGTGTATCTAGGCAAAGCTGGTTTTCTATTAAAAATGCCAGCCAAAAATCGTGATACAAGATCATGTTCTCCAAATTTTATACCAACAATAAGTATGAACGAAGATAAAGCACTCCGTGCTGTTCTAATTGCACTATAGCCAATGTTTTTGGACAAAAGAGTGAGAAAATCAAGAGCATTCTGCAGGCTTGGTTGAACTGGATTCAAGCAGTTGGTATTACAATAGTTTACTCAGGACTTAACATAAGCCTGGTATTGTCTAAGTGTCCCCGTTCTCCACGACTCCAGTATAGTCTCCAAGGGTTCTCCAGTTATGCCTTGGTTCAGTAGCGACGTCCGGACACATGGCAACCAAGTAGCTGAGTTTTGGATAGAGCGGGTGTAAGCAGTATACAAAGCTATACTCAGACCAATCAATTGTAAAAGCATCTATTGCTATTGCACCTGGGTCTGGTTTCCATGCTACATACTTAGCTTGGATACTTCAAAATTAAGCTTGGAGGAAAACATGTCTATGTGTCTAGTGTCCACTCTGTATTCCTTTCAAAATTCCTGCCAGCCTTGTCAGCCTCGGTGTTGAGCCTTCCGGCTAAGTAGGATATGGAGAGTGTAGTTTGGTGTTCCATGCACCACAAAATTACATTCTGGTGACCTTATTGCAGGGTCTAGATTTTGTTCCCTCCATATTGCGAATATATGTTACAGCTGTTGTGTTGTCACACAGGACTTTAATATGGCACTTCTCGATTTGTGCACATAAAGATTGTAAACCCAGAAGAATGGCTTTAATTTCCAGGTAGTTAATGTGGTATCGGCTTTCCGCAACTGACCACCGCCCCCCTGTTACCATTTCTTAACCTTCAATTACAGCCCCCCATCCCATAAGGGAGCTGTCTGTTTTAAGGGTAAGTACTGCAGGTGGGGTCAGGATTTGTATGGGGTACTTGTCTACATTGGGATGCCACCACCGTAGGTCCTGTCTGGCCGAGTTGGACAACTTCATTTTGCCCTCAAAATCCCAGCCATTGTGCATGAGAGCATCAGTTTTGTCGTTTTCGAGTGTTCTGTAGAATAAGAGACCATATTTGACTGCTGGGAAGGCTGAAACCATAAGGCCAACAACTGAGGCCACATCTCTTATGCTTACACTACCCTTGGTGTTAAGTAAGCTTTGACACTGCCGCGTATCTTATCAGCTTTTTCCTGCATCATGGATACAGTCATCGTCCTGGAGTTTAGAGTAAAACCCAGGAATTTGACTTTTTGAGTAGGGGTGGTCAAAGATTTTGAATCATGAATTATGTACCCCAGGCTCTCAAGTAAGGACTTGGTGTCTGCTATCTGCACAGTTAGTTTTCAGGGTTTTCAGCCAGTAGTAAAATGTCGTCAATATAGCCTACCAAAATGTTACCCTTAGACCTCAGATCTGCATATACAGGTTTCATGATTTTTGCGAAGACCCGGGGGGCCGATGCAAGACCATTAGCTAAGCAGGAGTACTCATAATGAGTATTGTTAAACTGAAACCTGAGGTATTTTCGGTGCTCTGGTGCTACCGGTACGGAATTAGAAGTATCCTTGAGGTCTAAGACTGCCGTCCAGCGGTTGGTTGTCATAAGTTGAACAGCTGATTGGAGCGACTCCATTTTAAAATGTCTGTATTTGACAAATTTGTTAAGGCCTTAAGGTTCAAAATCATTTGGCGAGAGCTATCTTTTTGAAGTCTGGTGAAAATTGTGGATACAAACTTGTCCCTTATCATGTGTTGCTTCATTCAGTACACCTTTGCTCAGTAACTTTTCAATTTCTGAGGCTATAATAGCCTCTTCTGATTTAGAGAATGCAAGTTTTGGTATGACCATTTGCATAGGTGTGCTGTCAAATTCAATATGATAACCGGCGACAGCCTCAAGGATAAGCCTGAGGTAAGTTTTTGCAAGGGTTCATTAACGTCTTCTTCTTCTTTTTTCAAAAAGACGTTAACGAACCCTTGGTTTTTGCCAATTGGCCAGATGATGGGTGACATTGCCAGCTTTAAATGTATTAACAGCACTTACCCTATTTACAAGAAGGGGCTTGTCAGTTGCTGTGTTTTCTTCTTTTTGAAGCTCCTGTTGTTTATGGAGTTTGTATTCCTCCGGTCTTTGTGTCTCCATGGTCTGGGGCTCTGGCCCTTGTAGTTTTGTGAAGGCTGACCTGATGAGGACCCCCTACTTGTATAGTATCGCTGTCCAGGTTTACCTTGGATCCTAGGTCCAATTTTGTTCTCGTCCCCTATATCTTTGAGTTGCCTTTGTAAGTCATCACCAAACAGCATATCAGTGAATGGGGTTTGACTGGAGCACAGTGGCGCATAGTCATGGCCAATATCATTCTACATCAGTTGCTTCCTTTGCATGCTCAACTCATCGTTTGCTTGTGCAAGGAGTGATAGGGCATCGAGACCCATCTGTTTTGCGCTTTGAAGCTGGTCCTTGTCTAAGCCCTTCTTTGACGACATGAGTCGTATCACCGGAACCATGCCTTTGACAAGCGCTTGTTGGATCTGAAAAATTTGCAAATCCCGCTCTTTTGTAAGCTCACGGAGTTTACGCCAAATTGGCGGGTTAACCCGGGTGGCTATTGCATTATGGCAATTCCCGGGTCTGATTTGCCGTTCAAGCTTTTCTTTCAGCGACTTTTCCGATAGGCGGCTTCGAAACATCTTGTCCATGAGCTTTGCCAACTGTGCAGCTTTCACGTTTACCCCGCTATATTCTCGGATTTGTATTCCTTCAGTAGATCTGTAAGGGTCTCATCCTCCTCGGCCGTCTCAGCGGCAGAATTTTCTTGTTCCTCATGATCTCCGTGCAGAGTGTTTTCTATCATTTCTTCACACGTTCCCGCTTCGCTGCTCATGGAGCTACAAGAAGCTGACGTGGTACGACGCTTTTTGGCGGGCTTTCCTCGCCTGAAGTGTTTTCACTGCCACTACTTCTTTTGCCTCTTTCAGGTTGGTTCCTCGTGGAGGATGAGGCACCAGACATAACTGTCGTTAGATTTAGGATGGCTGAAGTAAGGGTTTTAACTTCGTTTGCTGAAGGAAAGTCAGCCATGTTTGGCAGCACGGCCGCCGGCTTTCCGATGTTTTCTAGGTTGTTTTGCATAGCCTCGGACTGCAACGTCACTGGTAACGTCAGACAGAAGTGATTCTTCATCTTGCAAGTCATATGATCCACGGGTCGACAATTTTTCTTCCGCCATTTTCCAAAGCAATTAGGCGCGCGAACCTTTCAGCAACCGAGCTCGATAAATCGACAGTCACACTGAGCTCGTGATCACATGGTTGCTACCTCACGCGACCTCCGGTTGTATGCAAATGCAAGGAAGAGTTAAAGACTATACAGAGTGCCAAACATTACTTTACATTCGGCTGTAAACTAAGACGAATAAAAAATACTTGCAGATCCACACAAACTGAAGCAAGGAACGCCAACATTTTGAACACAACGGTAGTAAAGTTTAACTTGCGTTTTTTTCAGCTAACTAAAATTAAAGAATTCAGACATCCAGCTTCTAGTTTAGTTTTAAGATTTCTTTTTGCTGTAAATAATTTTTCCCCTCAGCAATTAAATAACGAGATGACGGATTCAGGGCTTTTCTCCAAGGAAAGGGCTAGTCAGAAAGAGCCCTGCGGACGAAGCAACGCTTTTCTTGAATTGATGGCTTTCTAGTAGTGGAGGCCGGACAAGTGGCAAATTTGCCTAACTGCAAAATCAAGATTGCACTTAGTCTTCAGGAGAATCAGGGTTGAGATTAATCAAGGCAGATTTAAACCCACCCGATCCACAGAGTCGTGTTTTCTATTGATTTTAAAAAAGATGAAAGCTCAAAACTTATGCAGACACACCTTCTCGACCAATCAAAACGCGTGTTATATCTTTGTTGTTCTACAAATACAAGTGCAATATTTATCGTTTCTTTCTTCAGGCCCTTAGCCAGGGGGGGCGGGGTGCGCAGGGTGCACGCGCACCCCCCCC